>CAKAOH010030293.1:0-28299 GCA_916701665.1 Sebastiscus tertius | reverse complement strand
AGGTAACACTTTGCTCCCGTGCAGTAACCCTCATCTGTTTCTGCAAACCGGTGCCGACCAACATCTACTGCAGGTAACACACTGACTATGAAGAAGAACATCTACTGTAGGTAACACACTGACTATGGAGAACATCTACTGTAGGTAACACACTGACTATGGAGAAGAACATCTACTGTAGGTAACACACTGACTATGAGAAGAACATCTACTGTAGGTAACACACTGACTATGGAGAAGAAGCTCATACAACCCCACTGAGAAACACCTGAACTGTCCCTTTCAGTTCCTTGCTGAAGTGTCTCAGTGGTCATTCGTCTGAATTCAGAGGTCAGAACCACATAAATCCTCTGAGGTAGTTCAGGATCAGGCTACATGGCTGTGTTCTAATCCATTCCAATCACTTAGTGCCCATTTGTTCACACTCGATTGGCAGTAAAAGTCCTAATAACTAACTATATGACACAAGTACATTCAGTGTGTTGAACTCACCTCCGGCAGGTTGGCACAGTTGGATTTGACTTCATACTCGATGTAGGCCGCCTCCAGCCCCTCTTCTTTACCCATCTGTGTGTAGCACAGGTCTCTGGTGGAGTTGATCCTGCGGTCCACATCGTTGAGGTTAAACATGCAGAGCGCCGAGTCCTCGCTGGGCCGAGTAGATGAAGCCAGACGAGTGGAGAAGACACCGAGAAGAACCTCTGAGCCCTGACTCGCCACGCCGTCCTCGGTGAGCCCGAGCCGGACGGCTTGCAAGAGGTTGTAAATTTTCCCCGCTCTGGAACGGCACGTCAGGGGCACTTCCACGTAGGAGTAGTAGGCCTGGTCGTCCAAACAGACGCGAGAGACGTAGGTGCGGTACTCGCGTGACTGTGACTTTAGGTCCCGCCTGTAGAAGAGGAAGTACACGTGCTGACGGTGTGCGAACGATGCCACAAAATGATGGTCGTATTCCGAGAGACGGCCGGCCACGGCCAACTTGGCGGTCTCCTCGTAAGAAAAAATGGGAACCTGGGCGAGGACGAGGTTTCGTGTTGAAATAGGAGGGTGGCTGCTGGTGTAACCCCGCCCCACGAACAGGACGGGCGGCCTGTCAGGATGAGAGCGAACCACGAGTCCCACGGTGCTGACGTTGGGGTGGTTAGCTGCTACGTACTGAGTATCCACCGGCCTCTCTGTAGAGAAGCGGACGTCGTTCACAGACTCCAGACCACGCTTCTGGCAGATTCCTTGGTTGACGCTCCCGCAGGTGATGAGCTCCATGGAGTACGGGTCGACCAGCAGGAGCTTGTTGTGGTTGCTGGTGGGCCTGGCCTGAGGGCAGTTACTCACCGTTACAGGAGGCAAACACTCCCGGCTGTCTGTGACGGGGCCGGTGTCATTCTGAAGTGCGAGTCGGAGGAATCGATCCAACTGGAACAGGTGATCTCGGGCCCCGATGTAGACCCAACCCTTGTCGGGGTCGGGGTGCAGGGCCAAGTGCTCGAACAGAGTGTCATTCCGGATAAAGGTGGGGTAAAGACCGGAGGCGGAGGAGTCTGATCCCTGGACAACACCACTAGGCGATGAGGCGAAGGGCCAGCCGACGGCCAGCAGCAGGAGAGACAGCAGCGTTTGGACCGCTAACGCTGAAAGACGACGCACCATCCCCGGAGGCATGGCGGCAGAGCTGAGGGGCACAAGACAGGACACAATGTTAGAGACAATGTCAAATGTTTTCATGTCACAGACCTCCAGACAGATTTATTACGCCACGGATCCCCATGTGATCACGTTTAATGTAGTATTCATGTGGATTACTGTCTGTACTGTAGAGCTCCAAATATTAGTCGACTATTATTCCATCGACAGATAAATAATCCTCAACTATTTTCTTTTTACTCGTATCGGTACTCGGTATCGGAGAGTACCCAAATGTAAGTACTCGTACTCGGTCTGATAACAAGTGGCATCGGTGCATCCCTAAAAACTCAAAGTAAAAGATGTTTGCTGACGTCCCAGACGAGCCTTCTGCAGGCGGCGGCACATCAAACCCAGAAAATTACAAATAAACTTTGCAGTCAAGTAAAACTGTCCTGCAGCCTTCAGCATCAGCCGCTCTGTGTTGACTAGCTCGCAGACTGTGGAGGCAGGCCGGTGTGTTCTGGTATACGGGCAACACGTTTCTGTGCAGACCACAACTAGAACATTGGTTATTGAGAACCTGAACTGCCCTGTGGACCTGATCAACGTTTGACCCAGTTTGACACGTGTTGTATAAGAAAAGCTGAACTTTTAGTATTTCTAGTATCTATGATGATACCGAGTGGCATTCAACTTATTAAACAACGTCTGGAGGATATCTTAAGACATTATCTGAGCCACCTCAGCCATCGGCTCCTCACCATTTGTTTCCAGCGGTGTTTCACAGAGGCATGTCACCTCTCGACCTCCCAGCAGCTCGGGTTTAACAACACATCCTTCTGGACACAACCTGCAACGCAAAGCAAAGAAGAGAACACACATCAGTATACTTTATACCGGGGGCTCTCACAGTGTTGAGGACTGAACGCCAATTTATGGAGCCAGCATACGATTCACGAGATCGCAAACTTTAGCTAACACGCTAATTATCCCTATCACTGACGATGACAGAACGTGATACTCACAAGGAGCCACTGGTCGTCAGTATACCGCCACTGCTACGCTCGGACACCCGGTGTGATTTACCGAAGCGAATGCAGAGATGACACACCTCACCCTGAAGGACATTAGCACAAGCCTGCGTGTTTGCTGCAAACACCTGGTGTGTGTGTGTGTGTGTGTGTGTGTGTGTGTGTGTTTGGCATCGCTGCCGTCCACTAAGAGTCGTGGGAAGCTCCTACCCATTGAGATTCCTGTCAGACCTGTGTCTGACGGGCTACATCCGTTTCTGCGTGTTAAAGCTCTCAGCAGAGGCCAAGTCAAGTAGTGTCAGCCCAAGAGGGCTTTCACTGCCACACACACACACACACACACACACACACACACACACACACACACACACACACACACACACACACACGGTCCAGTATTCAAGCCTCCCTCATTGCTAGGATACGAGGTACAAAACCATCCGAGTCCCTGCCAGAACAACAAGTTGCTGTGAGGTGAGAGAAGCTCCTTGAGAGAGAGGCTTGTTTGAGCACCTGAATCTGTGGCTTCCTCTGTGAGATACGGCGATCATCATTCAGCAGTCAGTTATGACACCACACTCAGGCCATATACAGCAAACCCTCTCATTATCCCCCTCTTCTTTCTATCCACCTCTCCTCCTCCTCCTCCATCGCCTCACAACTCTCTGGCACAGCAGCAGGATTATCTCCTACGAGTTCAGGCGGATCTCCAGAGGACTTATCCAAAGAGGAGGTTGGGAAAAAAGACAGAGACAAACTGAAAAAGACACTATTCACCCCTCTGAACGGACACACACACACACACACACACACACACACACACACACACACACACACACACACACACACACACACACACACACACACACACACACACACCTCTTCAGCTGCCACACTAGGAGCTTTAGAAAGCCGGCTTTGTTGGTGGCAACCTCCTGTATGTGGGAACGAGGGTAAAGGCCTGGCAAGAGGCCAAACATGGAAAGAAAGGACCTAACCCCCCCCCCCAACAACTCACTAGAGCACAATAATTATGATCATTGCTATCTATAGAATGAACCCTTCCTAAGTCCCGCCCCTCTGCGCTCTGTGCTCCAATAAGAGTTGAGCACGCTGGTCACCGTTCCTCTTTCCTGTTATACTTCGATATGCTGCGTCCGTTCAGACATGAATATGTAAGTCACACTGAGGATCAGTCTAAAACTCCTCAGCAGGAACTTCCTTGCAGATGTTTGTTTTTCCACTCGATGGCGTGCTGATGTAGAACTACCTCCAGTTCCAGAACCAGACACTCAGAGGTCAACCAGTGACCGAACCCCAAATCATGAAATCTAAACCAAAACACAGACTTGATCCTTTGACCCCCGGTGTGGGGGTGGGGGGGGTTCTCGGTACTTTGTAAAAAGCTGTAACTCCTGAACTCAGTAGTCAGCGTGTCACGACTCTCTGGTGGAAAAGGCGCTTTACGGCGGTGTGCAGATAATCCTGAGAGCGCCGCGGTCCGGAGCCTAACGGAGCAGAGACAGGAATGAGCGGCATGCTAACTCACAGAAACACTAGTTCAACAAATACAGAGCTTCTCCTGTTTCCTCCTCTCTGAGCACGCGCTCGTCTTCACCAACAACTCTCAGAACGAGCGGGCCGTCGCTCCGCTCGTCCGTCTTAATCTGCTATTTTTGCTGAAAGCTGCAAATCAAATAGCCAAAAACGGCAGTAGACCGGGCTGCCGTCACTCCGAGCCGACCTCAGCTGGAAGAGGTTTCTCTCTCCTGCAGTGAATAATCCAATCAGGCTCAACTTCATTCAGAGTTTCAGACACACGAGAAGCAGAGAATGGACTTCTGATTCAATTCTACAACGTTAAAAATCACATTTCACCTCCGAGTGGAAGTCTGTTTTTTGTGGGTTCAGCGAGCCAAAAGGTCTGATGGAGAAGAGAGGAGGAAATGTGTGTCTGCTCTGTGATTACTTTATCTAAATGTTCCTTTACTTTCAGGTAATGGACTCCACCTCGCTCCGGCCCCGTCTGCACAAACAGAGTTAACTCAGTTCATGAGCTACAGGAGGTATCCCCCCAACAACACATATAGAACACGAAATAAAGCTGGTGATTGGTCATGACATGGGTACAAAGCTCTTGCTAGTCTATGGTGTGGAACCACAGACTGTATATAACGATGGACGACATGACAGCTCCCCAATAGTGAAGCCAAAACATCTGGATGGCCCCCTGGAGGCCGGCTGTATAGTACAGCTCATAAACCCCGCCTCCTCCATCTTAGCGGACGGGACATGAGCCAAACTAAAACGTCAACGAACACGTCAGATATAAAGAAGCTTTGTGTCATATAGGTAGTTCTCACCACGCTGAAATACGTTCAAGTGTTCATTCTCCTGATCAGTTTGGTTTTAATTAGTTATTTGATGCTATAAAAGGGGGTGGGACGTCATGATTGACAGCTGTGATTGACAGCTGCTCTGAGTGTCTTGGTCCACCTTAACAGTCCACCTTAAGAGGCGGAGCCAGAGTTGCAGGATACAGGAAGTTGTCTCCGGTCTCTCTCAGCTCGCTTGAGCGGAGCGGAGGAGTTGTAGTTTCATAGCATTTATTCACTGACAAATAAACTGAACACTGCTACACCTACGATCACAGCTAGAACAACACCAACAACCTCACACTCACCACCACACACACACACTCACTAACGTTACTCAGACTACGCGTGCGGTGGCGAGCACGAAGCCTCCGGCAACGCTAGAGCTGCTAACGTAGCACAAACACACACACCGTTTGTTGGACACTCGCTAAAGTTCCTCCGGGCAGACACACAGCTGACAACCTGCTGAACTAAACTAAATGTGTGGTGGAGACTTTTACTGGGAAAGTGGCTGCATGTCCGCGACACTACACGCAGCACCGTAGCTGCTGAGTTAACGCTCCCGGACGGTGAACTGGAGACAGTGAACGCAGCACCGTAGCTGCTAAGTTAACGCTCCCGGATGGTGAACTGGAGACAGTGAACGCAGCATCGTGGCTGCTAAGTTAACGCTCCCGTCAACGAACATCTGTTGTGCTCCTGCAGCTGGAGCACTGCTGCATGCGAGGCACTCATCTGTTGGTTAACGGTTAATAATCGGTTAACGAGGGTCGGATAAGCACATTTTTCAAAATGAGCATCCCTAGTTCAGCACGACTTCATCAGAATCTTCATGGCGAAAAATACAAGAACTTGCAAAGACACCTGAGAACAGAGAAGATGAAACGTTGTCAGGTTTGAGATCAGCGAGACACCTCGGGCTGGGCTTCAGCTGTATTCTAAACGGGATTGTTCATCAACTGTGAACGTTTCAGAATGGGCTTGTTTACACTAAAGGAAGGGGACAACTGGAGGTGGTGTTATTTAGAGGTTAGGTTATCATGCAGTGGTTTTACTGGTCAGCTAAAATGAGTTCTACACCCCCGGTCTACGGTATACACATATGGCCTCATCCAATCACACGACTGCAGAGACTGCTTAAGACTTCCTCACTTGTTCCAATGTATAGTTTAGAGGACAGGTAGCAGTGCAGCCTGCGGCAGGTGGACGGGACCAGCCGGGTAGAATCCCTCTACGATCAGCAGACCGACCGACCTACCGACCTCAACCTGCCACAAACGGACCGGAGCCGGAGCTGCAGCCAAAAGACTCCACAACACCACCCGGCATTCCTCAGAGCCACATTCAATTGAGCCATCATCCGCTTCATTGAGCTCAGCCTTTCATTCATTCTCAATTCAACCAGCCGATCCTCTGGAGGAGACAGCGGGACAGCAGCGGGGGGGGCTGGCAGAGGGACATTAGAGGACAGAAACAGGGTTACAGGAAGACAATGGTGAGAGGGGAAGACGGGGGGGGAGAGAGAAGGGGGGAGACGACCAGCGAAAATCGCCACAAACAAGCGCTCGCAGGCCTCAGTGCTCGCCGAGGCCTGATGGAATGTGACTAATGATAATAAGAGAGAGAGGACGGGGGGGGCATTAATTCCAGTGTCTACCCATAATGCCTCATTCAACACCCTCATTGGCTGTACGAGGGGGAGGGGAAATAAAAAGCATGTTTCTAATTAGTGACATGATTGTGAGCATAAACACACAAACGTGCACGAGCACACGCACACGCCTATAATGAGAAGTCCCTCCTCTGTTCACGTTAAACAAATAAACACACCCCAACAAGAGGAAGCAGTGAGAGAACGCAGCCGTCTGCCATCGGTCACACAGATTAGACCGACATCGACACAAACGGCGTTTCCAGAGGAGGCTTCAGTGGCCGTCAGCCTCCTCCCGCTGCTCCACAACACGACGAGTACCGCTGTGATATACGAGCTGCGGAGACCTTCAGGGCTACGCCGGAACACTACAGTAGGAGGAGGGACACCGAGGGGTTAACAAATGTTAAGAAGATATCAGACTACAGAAGCCTGAAGGTCCACAGCCTCCGTCCTTTCCACGCTTCCCATTCATTGTCTATGTAAGCAGCAATGCATTCTGGTAGCGTGGCGGAGCGATTCGAGAGACGGAGCGTCACGTCTCCCGCTCCTCGTTTGCATCAAGTTGAGGTCTCGGCTCCTTTCTGCTCAGAGCTCAGAGATGGAGGAGCAACTGGTTGACCAGTGTCTCCGTGACTCCATCCTTCCTCAATCTTCACTACAAAGTAAAAGCTAACATCACTAGTTCTTCCTGCCCGTCGGCGGCCGTGTGTGTTCACACTAAAGTCACGTTTGATGGCCAGAGATCTGGTGAGATTTCTGTGTTTTTTAGTCGTGACTCTTGTTGTTCCTGTCGGTTCAAAACGTCTGTCTCACGGTAAAGCAAAGAAGATAAATATTCTAAATATAGCGTCCATTTAAACTGATGTTGATATTCTAGCTGCTGCCTCCGTCCACAGCAGGACATGACTCCTGTCTGTTTCTCCAAACTGGAGGCATGCTGACCGTCATCTGCTGCAGGTAACACACTGACTATGGAGAAGAACCTCATATAAACCCCACTGAGAAACACCTGAACTAACCCTTTAATAAGCATGTGCAGAAGTAGCCGTTGTTAATGTGTCAGGACAGCCTGCTGGAGCTGGAGCTGGAGCTGGAGCTGGAGCTGGAGCTGGAGCTGGAGCTGGAGCTGGACAAGCTCCAGCTGACAAGAAGTTATTTATAGAGAAACCCTCAACAATTGCCGCCCATCTACAAGAACACATTCCTCCTCGGCTGATGAACTTCAGACAGAGGGCAGCGAGGAGGAGGAGGAGGAGGCGGAGGAGGAGCAGGAGGAGGAGCAGGAGGAGGAAGAGGAGGAGGAGAGAGATCATCATCCTGCGCTCTCTTCCGGAAAACGTCCTTCCAGAAATTAAGACATAAAAGTCCCTCAGTCACCCTCATCAGGTCCTTTTAAGGGATGAAGTCCCTCAGTGGCAGGACAGTGGTCTTTCCTGGACATGTCTCAGTGGTCAGAGGAGAGCCACTTGTCCCTCAGAGGAGCTGGGGGGGGGGGTAAAGGAAGTTCCCATGGCTGTTAAATTTTATGGCCCTGAAGAAATCACCCCGGGGTGACAGAGGTTGAGGACGGATATCCGGGTCTCAGGGATCAGCTCTACGTTTGGGTGGAACTCTATAGCGCATCCACGCGTCTCTTTATTCCTCATCATGGATCAGAGCTGCTCTCTGCTCAGCGGCACGACGTCAGACGTTGTACGTGTCACACAAGTCTAAACTTTCATTCAAAACGCCACAACAAATAAGAATTTAATAAAGAAAATATAAATGTATGATTTATTATTTGATATTCATACACACCAGAGACAAAAGAAGACATTCTTATTTCCTTCCATCTTCCTCTTCAAAATTAAACTACAACTTTAAAGGTCCCATATTGTAAAAAGTGAGATTTTCAAGTCTTATATATTATAAAGCAGGTTTTAGTGATATATAAATCCTGTTAAACTATCAAAACGCTCAACATACAGAGAAACACGCACAGCCCATATTCAGAAACTGTGCGTTTGAAACAAGCCGTTAGGATTTCTGTCCATTTGTGATGTCACAAATATACAATATTTAGACCATTAGACGGTTTTAAACGTAAACATTCTAAATGTGTCCCAGTTTATTTCCTGTTGCAGTGGATGTAAATAACATCAGCTGACAGGAAGTAAACATGGACCCAAGCTGTTGCCTAGCAACGCAATTCTGTTGCAATTCCATTGAAATGCACTAAAACGGAGCGTTTCAGACAGACGGTGAATACAGGTATATTCAGGCAGACAGGATGAGGAAAATAAAGGTGTTTTTGAACATCACAGCAGGTAAACATGTTCTAGTAGAAACATAAACACAAGTATGAACCTGAAGATGAGCCGATGTGGGACCTTTAAATAATAGCTGAGCTCTAACTCTTTGACTACATTTCCTCATCATTCAAGTCAATAAACAAACATGACAATTTTTCCTCTCCAACATTTAGTGTAAGTTTGGAGCGTTATTTAACCTCCTTCATGACCAGCTAGTCTGACCTGGTAGTAGTAGCAGTAGTAGTAGTAGTCTGACCTGGTTGGTACCGATGGATCCATCAGGTTCTCTAGTTTCAGATGATACCAGGATCTTCAGTCTAGCTTTAACACTGAGCTGCTACAACCTAAAAATCACAAGTTGCGTTAATGCGTTAAAGAAATTAGTGCCATAATATCAAATTTGCATTAACACGTTATTATCACGTTAACTTTGACAGTCCTAGTATTTACATGAAGCAGCATATTAGTCCACTCCCATGTTGATAAGAGGATTAAATACTGGACTGATCCCCTTTAAGGTTCATTTAGAACAGATGAAAAATGAATTTATTTTTAATTTATGATTAATTGCGATTAACTATGGACAATACATGAATCGATTGACAGCCCCTCGTTTAAACACAATAACACTATCCAGATTACAGATTCTATTATTGGCAGCAGTGTGAAAATATTCACTTGAACAAATAAAGAAAGGAACTCAGACAGATAAGCTATGAGCTGCAGTAGAGCTCGCAGTCAGGCCACCCTGATAACGGGGCACGTCTGTGGTGGAATTAGATGTTACGGAGCATAAAGGAGAGCGAGCAGCGGGTCATCAGGGCTGTCAAACAGTCACAGCTGCCAGACAGGAAGCTACTAAAGTCTGTAGAGTTTATCTGGATCGTAACTCAGACGCAGACAGGTGCGGCTGGCGGCGCACACACGTCATAAAGCATCGACAGCGGCGCAAGCAATAACTTTTGAATGCACTCAAGCAGAGAAGTAATAATGCTTCAGGGTGAGTTAGAACTCACATCATCCACTCCGACATTATTTGTCTTTGAGACAAAGTGTTGGTGGTGCCTTCGTCTTCTCCACGCTGGAGACTGAAAAAGACCAAAACAGTCCAGAGAGACACGGCGGCGAGGCAGGTTGACGCAACAGATTGGGGCGTGTGCCGTCGGTGAGCGTCTGTCGGCCTAGTTTTGCCCGTGCCGGAGGCTTTTCGGACGATTCAGCATGTTTGACAGACTGACTCGTTGGTGAGAGAAATCACTCTGATTGACTGTTCAGCTTCAACCAATCAGTGCACGAGAAGAGAAACGGAAGTGAGGAAAGCCGACGAGTGAAGTCAAGAGGACACACAGAAGACTCTTCTCATGTTTCATCTTCGTCTCATCTGATCGTTCCAACACATGGATAGTTTCACAGCAACATGAACATCTGGAATGAAGCTGAGTGGTGAGAGAGAGTGGTGAGAAAACGGTCGGCAGACGCCGCTTTGTTTCATGTAGGCATCTTAACAACAGCTTGAATATCCGCCGTCCTCCGTCTTCCTGTTTCCCTTTTTGAATGATGAACACAGACGACCGCCGCCTGCTGGTGTGGAGGGTTATTTCCTCTCACCCAGGAGCAGACTGTACGTGTGTCGTCTTTGCGGTGTGTTCAAGTGCAACTCTTTGGCCTTTTTTATGTCTTCAGTTTATTACTGAATGAATACATTGAGATGTGTTTGCCACCAGGAGACCATGTCCATACCTGCCAACCCTCCCGATCTTCCCGGGAGACTCACGTTTTTCATTGCTCTCACAGTTTTCTCCCGCATGTCTCCCGATTTACAGCAATTCTTCACACCTTTTTTTCCTTTTAGTTCTCTCAACATGTTTCAGGCGCTGTACAGCGTGTATAAGCCCGACACTGTTTCCACCCGGACGACAACAGAGCTACATCAATACGTCTTTTCCTCGGTGGAGGAGAGCCGCTCGTGACACCGCGTCGCGGTTTGAGCTGCGCTCGCCGCACGTCACAGCAAAGCCGGCGTTGGCGTGGCACAAACGGGTTTCAGAGCTCAGTGGAGCCGTTGTTGTGTTGGCTTTCAGTGAGTGAGAGACGGAGAGGGAAAGTACTAAGAGAAAGAAACACTCAAGCAGGAGCAAAAAATGAACGAATGAAAACTGATGAACATTAGTTTATTTATTTCAGGGGAGAATTATTCAGTTTTCTTTTCCTGTTAATTAAAAGTAAAATTACAAGTAGGTCTATTTAACAAAAACTGCTGTTGCAGTGTGCTTATTGTTTTGTTATTTTCATTCTGTAAAAGACACCAGGAGTCAGAAACAAAGTCTGAAACTCTAATTGATCTGTTCTGATACGAACTAATGTGTGTGAGTGTGTGAGTGTTTCTGTGTGTGTGTGTGAGTGTGTGAGTGTTTCTGTGTGTGTGTGTGTGTGAGTGTGTGAGTGTTTCTGTGTGTGTGTGTGTGAGTGTGTGAGTGTTTCTGTGTGTGTGTGTGGGTGTGTCAGTGTTTCTGTGTGTGTGTGTGAGTGTGTGAGTGTTTCTGTGTGTGTGTGTGGGTGTGTCAGTGTTTCTGTGTGTGTGTGTGAGTGTGTGAGTGTTTCTGTGTGTGTGTGTGAGTGTGTGAGTGTTTCTGTGTTGGACATACAGTAGTTGCAGATGCGTAGTGTTCACGTGCATGGCGTGACCTCTGCACCACAGAGGGTTAGACAAAGTATAGAGTGGTGTGTGTGTGTTGAGTCCTAGTGTATAATTCCATTGTTGAGGCCAGTCTCTGTGGACGGCAGCCGTCCACAGAGACACTCACATTGACACAGAGTAGAAGGGTGGGGACGCACAGAGAGAGAGACACCTCCTCACACAGGTTATCATTACCACCTTAACACGCCGAGACTCTCTCTGGGACTCTGCATTTAACTGCTTAGAGGTCGGAGCGGATCAGAGAGGTCAAAGACGACAACCATCACCAGACGGCAGGAAGACACCCGGGACCAGGTGAGGAGGTCATCAGCCAGAGGTGGAGACTTCAGGTCACAAGTCAGATGTAAGAGTCAGAATGGGCTCTGAGTGGGGATGCCAATTTGGAAAAATGTTCTTAACCAAGAACCGACCCTTGTTAACCGATTATTAACCGTTAACCGGCAAGATTAGTGCCTCGCATGCAGCGGTGTAGCTGTTCCACCAGGAGCTCTGCCGCTCCACCGGGAGCTCTGCCGCTCCACCGGGAGCTCTGCTGTTCTACCAGGAGCTCTGCTGTTCTACCAGGAGCTCTGCTGTTCTACCGGGAGCTCTGCCGCTCCACCGGGAGCTCTGCCGCTCCACTGGGAGCTCTGCCGTTCTACCGCGAAGTCTGCCGTTCTACCGGGAGCTCTGCCGCTCCGCCGGGAGCTCTGCTGTTCTACCAGGAGCCCTGCCGCTCCGCCGGGAGCTCTCCCGTTCTCCCGGGAGGTCTGCCGTTCTACCGGGAGCTCTGCCGCTCCACCGGGAGCTCTGCCACTCCACCGGGAGCTCTGCCGTTCTACCAGGAGCTCTGCCGCTCCGCCGGGAGCTCTGCCGTTCTACCGGGAGGTCTGCCGTTCTACCGGGAGCTCTGCCGCTCCGCCGGGAGCTCTGCCGCTCCGCCGGGAGCTCTGCCGTTCTATTGGAAGGTCTGCCGTTCGACCGGGAGCTCTGCCGCTCCACCGGGAGCTCTGCCGTTCTACCAGGAGCTCTGCCGTTCTACCAGGAGCTCTGCCGCTCCGCCGGGAGCTCTGCCGCTCCGCCGGGAGCTCTACCGTTCTCCCGGGAGCTCTGCCGTTCCACCGGGAGCTCTGCCGTTCCGCCGGGAGCTCTGCCGCTCCGCCGGGAGCTCTGCCGGGAGCTCTGCCGTTCTACCAGGAGCTCTGCCGCTCCACTGGGAGCTCTGCCGTTCTACCGGGAGCTCTGCTGTTTATGGACACAAACGTGTGGCTACAGCCTGCCTTTATTATTTACTTCCCTTTCTATTGGTGAGGAGCCTGAGCTCTGTAAACTGCCAACACTGTCCTCTGACTACAGAGAAGAACAACAACATACAATCTGGGTGAAGTCTTGTTGTTATTACTGAATTGAAATCTGCAGAAAGGATAAAAGATGAGCCTTCGAGATACAGTCAATGTCTCAGCATCACTTCTAGTCACATATAACACAATAAACCTTTATGGCTCTGAGAAGCCAACAGAAGCTTCCGTCTGAGTGTCTCTGCTCCGCTGGACTGTGACATCAGCTGTGATCACGCTCAGATCAACAGTACAAAGTCACTGTCTGACACTAACTTGCTGGGCAGGGTAAAAACAAATCTGTGAGAGAGTGCTTGTGTTGGTGCACATTTGTGTTTTCATGAGGCAATGCCTTCACCGGCAAATTACAGCTTGTGTTTTGACATGCTGATTATGGCGGGGAGAAGTATGCACACATTGTCAGAAAGAATGCAGAAAGTGCTCTGACAGAGAGGAACAGTAGGAAGGACCACAGCTATTTCCACTTTTTATCACCAAGTTCAACAGAAGCAGCAACCTGTAGGCAGCTGGAGAACGGAGCTACCGCTGCCTCGGAGCTACAGCTGGAAATACAGCACTTAGTGAGCTGGAACCTTCTGATGCACAAGATGCTGAGTTGTGATGTTAAACAGGGGTGGTACAAAAGATCTAGTCACCTATGTATCACGATGTTTTAACACCAGAATCAATATATCTGCTTCATCTGAGTCTGTGTGGAGGTAGAAGGAAGTCACCTCTTTTATTGTGGTAGTCTGAGTAACGTGACGTCATATCCGTTCATTTTTGGGTTGCTGGATTAATAGAAATTAACAAATTAATAAATAATTCCTGCCAATGATCCTGATCTATTTGACTTCAGGACGTCTCTGACTACATACATGCTGAAAATCAAACATTCTTACTGGATTCATTTAGAGATTTTCCAAAGTAAAAGTCCCTAGAAGTGTCTGATTTAACTTTTCCCTTCATGGTCTGGTGTTAAAGAAGTTGACAACACTCACAATAACTCATGTGTTTTGTTCCAGTATCGTGCAGCATTACCGCCCCTCAAGGATTCTGTCTTTTGTGTGCTTTAGTAGTCTCGACGCAATGAATTGGAAGAAATGGGAATAACATCAGTCTCAAAAAGGCATCCATGTTGTCACTCGGTTGTGCGTTGAGTAGTGACAGAGGTAGTTGTGTGAACACTCTGTCTGAAGCATACTGAGGCCTTTAGGCAATTTTAGTGAACGCACATAAATTACCCAGGAAGTAAAAAACATAAACAGGAAGTAGCTGTCTGAAATCATAATGGATGTTTACAACGGGCATTTAAGGTGATCTTTTTTATGATGAACTGTGTTTTATAGAGCACCGTTTGGAGCACACCTGGTCCTCCAGCCAGCCCCGGTCCACCTCCACCTGCGTCCCTCTACGCCTCACCAGATAACGTGCTGGTTCAGGGCTCGTTATTCAGCTGGTCTAACCTGCTCTGAAGGCACACTCACTCTGACAGTCTCATCTGGTGTTTGATGCGGTGTGTGAGTGACTGAATAAAGCCAGAAGCTGCTCCATATTCATGACTCCAGTCACAGCAGAGGAGACGGGACCAGACACCCCCCCAGGTCTTGACAGCTTGTTAATGCTACTTGGCCTCGCAGTAGTACAGGATTTCATGCCGTCGGCACAATGCTGACTCCGAGAATCGAACCAAAAGCTGCGAAATCAAGCGTGGTTGGTCCAGGTTTCCTAGCAACAGAGAGGAAGACCGTATCCACGGTAACTGTCTCTTCCTGTGTGTGTGGATCTCAGCAGACACTCAGACACCGATCCAAACGATGCTCACTCGGTCAGCGTTGTAGTCGTACTATAACAGCTATTCAACTGAGTTCAATTCACGGCTGTTAAAAACATATTCATGGTTCCCAGGGGATGTATCCTGATGACGTTGGTGATCCGCTGACTTTCCCTCTAGAACCCACCACCAGCAGGTTCTGGCTTTTAGGGAAATATCTTGACAGCCATTGGATGGTTTGCCGTTACATCTGGTAAAGAAGATCTCCATCGTGTTCCCAGAGAAGGAACTCTTATGACTTCCCCTCACTTTTCATGTAGTGCCATGGATTGGTACAACATGTAGACATTCATGGTTCCCAGGCGATGTGCCATGAATATAAATCATGAGGAAATATAAATTTGGCAAGAGTCTGAAATGTTCAGCGAAGGGGGCTTCATAACCGAATCACCATGGCTTTCTGGGATAATGCTAAAAGCAGTCTAGTCTAGTCCTCTTTTCTAAACGTGGTGACAGTTCTGGGATTATTCAACAAGACATTAAGTAAAAAGAAAAGATTAATACCACAAACACACCAAATACACAGGCAACATAATACTGAGTGAAGTGGAGGTTAAAAGGCTGTGTGTCGGGGATTATCTCTTCCGTCCATTTAAACTATTCTAACTTATTCTGTGCTTTCATTATCATGGTCATTTTTTAAAAGGAGATTTCAGCTTGACAATTATCTGGGAGCGGATTATCCAACGTCTGCTACTGAAAGCTGCATATTCATCACTCTTTCACTCGCTCATAAATGCAAAACAATATCTTTTCTAATTCTGTTTCAGGTGGAATACAACAGTGAAATAGATCTGCAGGCACCTGAGAATCTCCTTTTATCATCCAGTATCCAGCGTGTCACTGCGGCATTAATATTTAAGATGCAACACACAACAAGCTGACAGCTGAGAGATGCTCGGAGACTCCGTTATTCTGCACGGCTCATCACTTCAGGGCTGTTAAAACGACGATCGGTCGGTTCTTCAGTCAACAGAGAACAAACGCACAGATATTTACTGATTCTAGCTTCTCAAACTGTTTCATGTCATTAGGTACCCAACAGCTTTGAGGTTTGTTAAACTGCTGTTAATAAAAAGAAAACAATCTGCAGACGTTGAGCTGGTAATATACGTGATAGGAACATGTTTCTGACATCTTCTAGACTGAATTATCACTTTATCATCACTTCTCATGGCCTAGCCTTCAGGCACGCCGCAGGCAGGACGAATAAACACCAAAGTCTGAAGTACCACTCGCCTGTGAATGGTTCGTATCAAAACTATTCATACCGGCAGCGATGCGAATCTGCGACTTCCACAGTTTATCATCTCATCAAACACAAACATCTTGAGCGATGGAGAGAGAGAGAGAGAGAGAGAGAGAGAGAGAGAGAGAGAGAGAGAGAGAGAGAGAGAGAGAGAGAGAGAGGTATCCTAAAACATATTTGGCCTCTCCTGGAGCAGAAACACCCCGACTGGCAGCATCACAGCACGATAACAAGCTCTTATTGGGATTAGTAGAGAGAGATGGACATCAGCCAGGCAGCCACAGACCGACAGATGGATGTGAGGAGAGATGGAGGAAAGACGGAGTCTCTCAGGGGAGAGGTGGGAAGTTTGGACAAGCTGTACAAAGAGAATATAATGGAAGAACTGACCACAGTGGCAAGCATGAACACAAACACACCAACCAATGGGAGGCCTCGTCTCAGTCGTTCACTTCCTGAACTTCCCACTCAACACAGTAACCATGTGGGTCTGGAACAACCTCCAGGAAGAGCGCGGTCGTTCATCCCAACTTCTGCAGCGGCCAAACGGCGGTACTACAACTTCCGTGTCCGTCATGTGATGCCATTGGGCCCAAAAAGACTTTTTCCCATAGACGTACATTGGGAAAGAGACGTCTGGAACTCAGAGGATCATTTATTTTGAGGAGAATCAACTCCCCAGTACGAACACTCTAATAGTCCTGATTTAAATCATTAAATCGCTCTAACAGCTGAATCCAGAGTTATTTCTCTTCCTCCGTTCATGTGAATGAGACCCAGACCGAGGCTGGAGCGCCAAGCCGTGACGATGGCGTGACGTTGGGACCCCGTGACCGAGTCTTGTGACCGAGCGGACGCGACTGCGCATGTTCCATGTAGCCCAAGATCCGGGTACTTTTCCAGACGTCATGCGCCACTGAGTCACTCTCACAGGAATGACCGGGGCCCCGCCTCCAATGCTGGAGCCAGATCCCGGATCCAGTTCCCTTCATACATCCGTGGTCTGGAAGGTTCTGCATCCCTACTTCAGAATGTGAATGGAAACGTGACTACGCTCATCTATAACATCTTTCCCGATTTGTTTCAATTAGGTTTCTGTCATTGTTTGATGTTGTCTGGAGGAAGATTTGCACGTTGTGTGAATATCCGGGAAGACGACGACAGCGTAAAAAAGCAGATTAGTCCCGAGAGTTAAATGTTCACTACGTAAGAATTTATTCAGCAAAGGCGTTTCTATAATCCATCTAGTGCATCAACTCTTTTTCCATGAAGAGAAAAACCACCTCAAGTGAGCCGAAAACTTTTTACGCAATTGAGGAAGTTTAATTGAATTTTGCCGTTTCCATGCAGCTTTCCTAACGCCGCACTTATAAATGTGCATTTATAATGTGAATGGAAACGCGACTACGCTCATCTATAACACCTTTAACTCATCGTCTGTAAAGCAGTCCCACACTTTATACTCGATGACATCACAAGTTTGAGTTTCAGCGCTCTAGTTTTTGGATTTGAGAGAGTCGTCCATGTTTCTTCAGATTTTTGACTTTCTTAGACCAAAGGAATATAAAGAATAACGTGTATGCATTTTGAAAATGGGCTTTTCTATTAGCTTTTAGCGATGTTAATAATTAACCGTTTAACCGTTAACCCACATTAAGCATTTTAACGGATTAACGCTATCGGTTAAAACGGTTCAACGAAATGTTAAGAATTATTTAAAAAGCTGAGAAAAGTTCTTCACTTCAAGGAGAAAAGCTGGTCCACCTTAAGAGTCCACCTTAAGTCCACCTTGTCTGCTACACCTACACCACCAACACACACTGTCTGCTACACCTACACCACCACCACCACCACACACTGTCTGCTACACCTACACCACCACCAACACACTGTCTGCTACACCTACGATCACAGCTAGAACGCCACCGACAACACACACACGGTCTGTCGGAAACTCGCTGAAGTAACTGGAGACAGTGAACGCAGCATCGTAGCTGCTGAGTTAACGCTCCCGGACGGTGAACTGGAGACTCAGTTGTCTTTTGTGTTCACACGCTGCAGCAGCATGTGACGCACTAATCTTGTCGGTTAACGGTTAATAATCGGTTAACGAGGGTCATCGGTTCAGAAAATGTTTCAAAATTACATCCCTAACAGCTTTTCTAATGCCGAACTTCAAAATGTGCATAAAACGTGTGCACAGACATGATGAAGAGAAACTGAACTGGACACCTTCAGGTTCAGGAGACCAGATGCTCAGCAAAGATTTGCCCTCCAGATCCTCTGAACCATTTGACACACTACTGACATGGTATTCACCTCCAAGCACCTCTCCCCCCCCCCCCTCTCTCTAGAAACCAGCACCATGATCCTCCCTCCTTTACAACACGGGTCTCTGTCTGAGCCGCTGTCAAAGAGGCAACCTGAGGATGATGTTAAAGGAAGGAAGAGGGCCGTAGAGGGGATTTAGCAGAGCATGGATAGCATGCTGTTGGGGAGGGGAAGGGCAGACCTGCACACACTCACACACTCACACACTCACACACTCACACACTCACACACTCACACACTCACACAAACATAAAGACTCCTTTCTGTGGCCGTCTGGCCAACAACAAGGGCGGCGCAGAGAGAGTGAAGGGTAAATGTTAGTGTGACTGCTGTGTTGTCTGGTCCTCTCTGAATGCCGTGTGTGTGTGTGTGTTTGTGTGTGTGTGTGTGTGTGTGTGTGTGTGTGTAAAACACACCGCTGCACAAAGAGCCTCTTTGTGGTCCCATGCGGCTAATGCTGCTTTTCCATAGTGTTGCCTTAATAAAACATTGGAGTGTGTGTGTGTGTGTGTGTGTGTGTGTGTGTGTGTGTGTGTGTGTGTGTGTGTGTGTGTGGAGCCAGGCTTGTTGCATAACATATAAAAGGTGAGCATGAAGTGGTAAAACAGTTTGAGGACCGCTGCTGGAGCTGCAGTAAAGAAATCCTTACCCTGAAGGAGTTGGAGAGGAGAAGTGCTGCCAGCAGAGAACACTGCTCAGTTAACCACAGAGAGCCCCGGGCGTTCCCACAGCTGCCAGTCAGATAATGGGATGATACACGGGTTGATAACCAAAGACAAACACTGAATGAAGCGCTCACACAGCCGGAGTCGCTGGAGGGCTCAAAACAAATACCACTAATTATTTGTGAACAGCAAAAAATGACTGGACTTGCTCTGGATGCTGATTCTCTCTCAGAGCAACACCGTCACAGATCTACTGGAAGTCTGTTTCCTAGAACGCTGAACACACTAACACAATAAGGTCTGCTCATGATGAATCTTTGTCTGATCAATAAGCTATACTTTATAGAACATAAGCTAGAAGCTGCTTCCAGTCATTCAACAGTCCAGCAAACATCCAGCGAGGGCTCTTTGGGGGGATAATCTCTCTCCTAAACACATTCCTGTTGACTTCCACAGCTGGCCTCCTCTCTTCACCGGGCTCCATTACCTGTTGACTTCCACAGCTGGCCTCCTCTCTTCACCGGGCTCTGTTACCTGTTGACTTCCACAGCTGGCCTCCTCTCTTCACCGGGCTCCGTTAAATGCCTCCTCTCGGAGGTGAGCACCGCTGAGCTGGACCTGCTACTGCTGCTTTACAGCGTTGAGGCCCGTTTCCACCACAGGAACTTTTCCCCAGAACTAAGAACCTTTTGGGGAACTCAGTGCGTTTCGACCGCAGGGACCAGGGTCTAAATTAGGTTCCAAAGGCCCCCCAAAAAGGCCCTTGTCGGGGGGGTAGTACATTCTGAAAGTACCAGAACTTTCGGGGTTGAATTTGCAGGGATGACCGTCAGCGATTGGTCAAACACACACAGCACCGCCGCTTCAACTGGTGTACCGCTTCATTCATAAAGCAAGGACGCTATCTAGTATCCATTCAGGAACCCTTTTAGAACGTCTGGAGAACATTTCTCTCTGTTTGATGACGTTGAGATGACCATGATGGCCACGTGGATGTGCTGATATCTGATGAGATGAAGATGAACAGTGAGAAGAGCCTTCTGTACTCGTTGGCTTTCCTCACTTCCGTTTCTCTTCTCGTGCGCTGACTCGCTGAAGCTGAACAGCCAATCAGAGCGATTTCTCTCACCGACGAGCTGCGCCACCGATTCAACGGCCGAAAAGCCTCCGACACGGACAGACTAGAGCCGACGCTGCGGGACAAAACTACGGCGTCAGACCCTCACCGACTGGATTTGTAATGAACTGCAATAAACTTGAGCTTCTGTGCTTTGATGAGCTGAAACAACATTATCCTCTTCCATTTTACACAGACGGTCGCACTTCTGCGGTTATTTTGGTGAAAGTAACACAAAAGTAGTGTAATCAGTAACACATTCCTCTACACAGACTAGTAATACATTACATCATGAAAGTAACCTGCCCCACTGCTGCTTTAGGGGGGGGGGGGGTAAGAGCTGCTTACAGTGTGTCTCTGTGGATGCATTTCTAAGTATCTGAGCAAGTTCATGTTGTTAGGAAACACCTTGAAGGGCGGTCTGTGTAGAGCTGTGTGTGTGTGTGTGTGTGTGTGTGTGTGTGTGTGTGTGTGTCACATAATCTAATGCACCATGACAGCAGCAGAGTTACCTTTGACTGTAACTCAGAGACCCAGAGACCAGGACGCTGTCTGAAGCTATGACCAGTCTTTCACCACAAACCTGCTCTGCCACAGCAGACCACCCTGAAGGTGGACTCGCCATCGTGGTCCGGGCCACCCTCGGTGAGAGCGCCCGCGTGAAGCCGCTGCTGGCTGGAGCAAAGCATGCTGGTCTGACAGAACGGACACGCAGAGGAACGCGGCGGAAGGGAGATGTGAATTAAAAGAGAACAATGGATGAGATATCTGCACATTGCTGTCTGAAGGGAGGGTGCATGGGAATGTTGTTTACCTCCCAGCTGACAGAGAGAGAGGAGGAGAGATCACCACGGTGACGGCCTTCCTCTCACCTCCGCCTGCTTTACAAGAACAAGGTTTACAGTACGGTGCTGAAGGACACGAGCATCAGTCTGGTTATTAGGATGCAGAGATGCAGAGGGATGGAGGGAAGGGTAAAGGGAGGAGAGAGGAGTTACTCCTCCTCTTCATCATCTCTCATACTGTCAGAGAACTGTCTGAGCACCACTCACTGACATCCCACTCCCTATTTACCATACGGTGAACTACATTTACCCTCCGTCTGAATTATAGTGACTTACTGTATACAGCTCCCTCAAAACATCCCACAATAGAACAGATAAAGTAGACCTTACCAAATTACATTCCCATCAGGGCTGTCAATCAATTACAACAGTTCAAATAGTCGCATCTGTTCTAAATGAACCTTAAAGGAGATCAGTCCAGTATCTAATCCTCTGATCAACATGGGAGTGGACTAATATGCTGCTTTATATAAATGTATGTATATATTTATTATTATAAATCAGTTAACAACACAAAACACTGACAGATATTGATCAATCTGCTCCAATCAGAACAGGTCAAACTGCAGCCCAACAGCAACAACAGCTGTCAGTGTGTCAGTGTGCTGACTGGACTATGACTTGCCCCAAACTGCATGTGATGATCATAAAGTGGGCATGTCTGTAAAGGGGAGACTCGTGGGTACCCAGAGAACCCATTCACATTCACTGATCTGGAGGTCAGAGGTCAAGGGACCCCTTTGGACATGGACATGACAGTTTTTCCTCTCCAAGGTTTAGTGTCAGTTTGGAGCGTTATTTAGCCTCCTTCATTTAACCAGACTCATTGAAAGAAACTGATTTGACCTCTCAGATCACGGAGCTGCTGGTCTACCGCTGCCCGATTGGTTCATTTGATTATGTTATTGTGTGACTTTGGTTAGTTCGGATTCACTGCACTCACACAATAACACAAACAAACTAGCCGATGGAGGCAGCGGTAGACCAGCAGCTCCGTGATCTGATTTCAGTTCTTTCCCAATGGAGTCTGGTGGCTTTGGGAGAGCATAGATAACGGCTTCAGTTCCCCGTCGGAAACACAGACTGTATCTCGGTCTCCCAGCGAGGTAACGCGGTGAAAATATTCTAAATATAGCGTACACTTAAACTGATATTGATTCTTTTAGGTGTCTGAGATCTGTCTTGCTGCCCCCCCGTCCACAGCAGGACATTACTTTACTGTGCTGTAACTCCTACCTACTGAAGGGAATACACTGGTAATACATCATACAACCCCGCTGAGAAACATCCAAACTATCCCTTTAACTCTCTTAAAAAACAACGGAACTGCCGAGCCCCTTCCCTCCCCTTCGCCCACACCTACAGCCAGGCCCGTGATTCACTGCTTCCTCTGGATTTCCATGTAAACTCTGACACACAGTCGGACTTTTTAGGAATCACTGATTGCACAATGACATTATCTACCTGCCAATACCAAGGAAAAAACAAGTGACTAATGTTCACTTCACTCGTCTAAACTGCGTTTCTCACCGTGCTGTGCTGGCTGTATACGTAGATGCAGGAATGCGTCTCTCTTCCCTCCCTCACCATAAATAGTGCAGCATCTCCGAAGCTCTCTGCGTTCAGAGTTAAATGCTCACAGAGGGAACATTTCCCTCTCAGCTCCAGCTTCACCTCCTACTGGGAATGTACAGTAAAAACCTGCACGGCACAGCAGGCCTTTAAAGGTGAACCAGAAGGAACGGGCTTTAAATTATTTCTGTTACACGACACAATAGGGAACGTACAAATCTGAAAAGGTCTTGAAAATTTATCTCCGTTTGAAAAGAGCAGGACTTTAGTTCCTCTGAGAAGCCCACGGTGGAGCGGCCTGTTTTAGCTGTGGTTGGATACAGACAGGATAACGTCACTGTGTGTGCTGCCTGTTGCATGGGGATATTGTTTGGGTGTCGGTGGCTCTTGCAGTGTTCTGGGGAGAAGTTCAGGCATATTTTGGTGGATATTTTCAGCTGTGTGGTGGCTGTTCACCGAGCATTCATCAAATGAGAGGCTAGAGGAAGTGAAAGGCTTTCATTTTAACGGAGCGGAGGTGCCTTCACACTCCCCATCTGTGGTCTTGATCAGTCTTGAAATAAAATCCTGAGTCCTCTTTGTCCGAGAATGAGACAAGACCGATTGATTCTGAGACGAGACCTTCAAAAGTGGTCTTTAGACTGATCTGGAGTACTACAACACTGGTTAAAACATTAAACATGAATGCATTCCAGATGTTTAGCTTATCAAAGAAAGGGAAAATGTGCTAACAGTCACCGATACCTCTGAACTGAAAAGGTAGTAAGATATTAAAAAGGCATTGTTTGAGCATCAGTACTGAAACTCATGCATCACACTGACATCTACATCCAACCGTCTTCATACGAGACCCGGTCCTCAACACAAAGGGGAATAAATGGAAGAAGAAAAGTAATGTGTGGTCTCTAAATGAGACTTCAGGAGGAGAAGAAGGCCAGACCAACACGTACACATTCATACAGGAGTACAGTGTAAAGTGTGTACGTTTGTCGGATGGTAAAGAAATCCACAGTCGAGTCTCACACCTCCACTAACAGTCTCATTCATCATCGTGCTCCAGACAGCACAAGGGTCACCGACCTCCACACAACACACACACACACCTCATTATACAGGAAGGCGAGAGGATAACACCCACAGCATCACTCACATCTAAACCAGGTCTGAGTGACCTGACCTTGGGAGGCAGGCAGCAGCCAGCACGCTGCTTTCATCCAGCCAGGAGGCAGATAAACAACAGACCAGAGGACAGCCAGTCCACTCATATCACCACAAGTATTTTACTGTATAAAAAAGAACTCAAATATCTGCCATATGATGAGGTTAGTCCTGAGAGGCCACAGCTACAATAGGTGGAGTCCCCAGGTAGGACGACAGGAGAAGGCAGCACTCAGTGGAGACACAGAAGACACAACATTTTCCTCATCAGAGTGAAGTACAAATGACACTTAAAGCTGCAGTAGGCAGTATATGTTTGGCAGCATTGGGCAGACATCCCATAATAACCTTTCATCATATTGTAATTCAAGTGTTGTGAGAGTAAACTAGACTCCTGCTCCTCCTCATGGCTCTGTTTTCAGGCTTTAGAACATCTAGCCCGTGACGGGAGACTTTGACCAATCACAGGTCATTTCAGAGAGAGAGCGTTCCTATTGGCTGTGCTCCGGTCATGTGACGGCGGCGTCACAAACATTCTCATGTTCCAGCTAAACCGTGCACTACAAGATGATTCTGAGAACATGTGAGGAGAGAAATAGACATTAACATAACAGAATATTGATTCATATCTGATCAGCTGCCTAGTTTCACCGTCTGGTCGGAGTTCAGAGTGATTAACAGCCGGCTCTCAGAGACGGCAGCTGGACAGCAGACCTCAGATCAGCTCTGACTGCTTGTTCTCCTCCGGTCTGTGAAATCTTGCAGATGCCGTTAGGAGCACCGGAGGACACCGGAGGACACCGGAGGACACCGGGGGACATGATTTTTTTCAGGTGATGCCAAAAATATTGTGCCTACTGCAGGGTTAAGTGTCTTGCTAAAGGACATCTCGACATGTGACCGGAGGAGCCGGGGATCAAACCACCGACCTTCCGATTGGTGGGCGACCCGCTCTCCCCTCTGAGCCACAGCCAAGTACTGAAGTGAAAAGCTGATTGTCCAACATTCAGCGCCGCCTCCAGCTGCCCCTCTGACAGCGGTACAGGCAGCTCTGAGGACGGAGCTCTGGTTCAACATCGCTGGTGACGGGAACAATGAGATTACACAGCGTCAGGTACACAGCTGGCCGGGCACTGATAAACTGGCTGAGGTGTGTGTGTGTGTGTGTGTGTGTGTGTGTGTGTGTGTCACAACCTCTAACACACTCACACTCACACACCGTCCACTCTGTGTTACGACAGGCTGCCTTCCTCCTCCTCCTCCTCCTCCCAGCCCCGGGAGGTAAAACTCAGACATCTCCTTCTCCACTCTGAGAGAAAAATCCATAACCTGGGGGGATGGGGGGGGCGGGGCACCTCCCCCATCTGCATGTAACGACGGTCCCGGTCTATTCCCAGTGAGACCAGTCCAAACCAGAGTAAAGACAGAGGATGTATTTCTGGTGATTAGGGAGCTGGGACAGGTTGATTTATGACTCATCCCAAACCAACGTGGTGCAATCACAACGCACCACTGGTCCCATTCTGCATCCACTCCCCCCCACCCCACTCCCACCCCCTCCAAGGGAGGCTGGGAAAAAAACTGTGTGTGTGTGTGTGTGTGTGTGTGTGTGTGTGTGTGTGTTGGGGGTTGGTTGGTACTGTGTGAGCACCTCTCACCCACCCTGTTCCAATACAAGAGGTGAAGAGCTACATTAAAACACAATAGGCAACCCCCCCACCCCCCGCCCCCATCAGCCTCCTGCTGGGTGCAGCTATCAGTGTGTGTGTGTGTGTGTGTGTGTGTGTGTGTGTGTATTAAATGATGCATTCAGTAGACCTGAGTAATTAACATATGGTGTAGTTCTTGTGCGCTCCCTCAGATTCTTCTTTCATCTTTTGCCTCTCAGACACGAGAAGACTTTGAATATCTAAAGACGACGTGTCTTCAGTCTCAGAGTCTTTAGTCACAAACTAGAATGTTTAGTAGAGATGCACCGATACCGGTATCGGTATCGGTATCGGGATTCGGGTCCGATTCTGTGCTCACGTACTCGTACTCGCAAAACAGCTCCGATACAACGGCACCGATACCACTTTACGGCAGCGTGACGTTAACCTCACGTCACCATCTTTCAGGTCCTATCGCACGCGCTCACGCTCCACCTCCCCGACGGTGCGGGCGAGACGGGCCGATTCCACCTCAGCCGCCGCGCGCCGGCCCTCACTTTCATTGCGCCACGGGGTTTTGCTTGCACCCTCTGACTCGCGCATGCATTAGACTCCTTGGTCCGTGTTTCAAGACGGGTCAGGTGGGCTGCAGACATCGCCGTAGACCCCTGGCGCCTTTTACGTGGGCCGAGCCCCGCCCTGGGGGCACGACGCGGTCGGGGCGCACTGAGGACAGTCCGCCTCGGTGACACTTTGGCCACGGCCCCGGGAAGCACCGCCGCCCCGAGCCTTTCCAAGCCGACCTAGAGCCGGTGGCGACGCACCGCCTCGTATGCGGGACTCCCCAGCCTGCCGTGTGTCCTCACACCCTCCAGCTGGCTGTTAACCAGGCTCTTTAGGCTCAGAGGAGTACTCGTATCGGCGAGTACCCAGATGGAAGTACTGGTACTGGGTCTGTAAAAAAGTGAAATAAAGTGGTATCGGTGTACCTAATGTTTAGCAAACTCAGAGTCACTATTTACAGAACAGCAACGCGGAATAAAGGCGCCACATTCCCGCCCTGAACAGGCAGCGTGGGAGGGGGGGGGCTACTGTAACATCATCAGCCTAGACTAAACAACCTGCCTCTTTCTACCCCCACAGCTCAGTGTACACCTCCACACCTCCACTCTGCAGGTTCAAACAGGATCAGAATCACTACGCAGGTGTGTGAGTGTGTGTGTGTGTGAGTGTGTGTGAGCGTGAGTGTGTGTGTGTGAGTGTGAGTGTGAGTGTGTGTGTGTGTGTTTCAGGCCTACAAATACACAATCAGACAACAATAGACCCCTAGCCACCGAATACAACCACACCCTGCCTCTGCCATAGACGATGAACAAACACATCTCTGTTTGCTCTTGTCTACAGCGATGGGGGGGTTGTCTGCTCTCTTAAAGTCACATTTTATGACATTGTGCCCTGATAACGGCTCTCATTCTCTCATTCTTACTCTTACAGTCTCATTTTTGATTTGATTGTGTCATTCCTCTACTGCATTTCTATTCAGAGTCTAATCCGTTTGTAAATGTAGCCTCTATTGTCATATTAGATAACACAATGTAGTCTGATATATGATAAATGGGTACTGTAGATAGACAGAGGAGAACAGGTTCATGTTGATGAATAGATGCTGTAAATCTGTATGTTTCTTCATCCATCACAGCTCCATACATACAACAGTTATCATTTTATAAAGCTAAACATGCTGTGTGTTCTATATTTACACGGTATCCCAAAAACATGCACCATTCTGTCCTCCAGAGGTGTAACCCCCCCGCCCACTTCTAACACCTGAGCGCATTGTATGCATTGCTCCCGGGTCTGACCCAGGTCGTATCTGAGCTGTCCTGACCAGGGTTCGACCCGGGTTGACTAGCTTGGTTTGAATTGACAAAATGAGGGTTGGACCAGCGTAGGGTAACCCTGGTCCAACCCTGGGTAGGTTAACCCTGGTCCAACCCAGGGTAGGTTAACCCTGGTCCAACCCAGGGTAGGGTAACCCTGGTCCAACCGAGGGTAGGTTAACCCTGGTCCAACCCTGGGTAGGTTAACCCTGGTCCAACCCTGGGTAGGGTAACCCTGGTCCAACCGAGGGTAGGGTAACCCTGGTCCAACCCAGGGTAGGGTAACCCTGGTCCAACCCAGGGTAGGGTAACCCTGGTCCAACCCAGGTCATTGGTGTGAAAAGGGTGTAGGGCTTAACCAGCTGCCTCTGGATGTCGTGTTTCCATCCTTTCCTGGATGTGTAGTGTTTACCACTTTGGATTTAAACCGTGAGGGTGCAGGTCGTATCCACGCTGACCCTCCAACTTTCTACTTCGTTGTCTCGGCTCGTCTCCAACTCGGTTTGTTTTGGTTGACGGATACAGAACGGATATGACGTCACGTTACTCAAACTAGAATGATGAAAGCAGTAACATCTTTTTACTAGAGTCAAATGAAGCAAATACATTCGCCGGCCACTTTATTAGGTACACCTTGCTAGTACCTGGTGGTGTCCTCTTTATTAGGTACACCTTGCTAGTAGCGGGTGGTGTCCTCTTTATTAGGTACACCTTGCTAGTAGCGGGTGGTATCCTCTTTATTAGGTACACCTTGCTAGTAGCGGGTGATGTCCTCTTTATTAGGTACACCTTGCTAGTACCTGGTGGTGTCCTCTTTATTAGGTACACCTTGCTAGTACCTGGTGGTGTCCTCTTTATTAGGTACACCTTGCTAGTACCGGTGGTCTTCATCTGCTTCCAGGTTGGACGTGTTGTGCGTTCAGAGATGGTATTCTGCATCCCTTGGTTGTAACGAGTGGTTATCTGAGTTCCTGTTGCCTTTCTATCATCTCCAACCACTCTGCCCAT
>CAKAOH010030291.1:16876-53779 GCA_916701665.1 Sebastiscus tertius | reverse complement strand
TGGTGGGTTGGCCCCGGGGGGGGGGGGGGGTTGGGTGCCCCCCGGGGGGGGGGGGGGGGGGGAGGGCTCTATTTTTAAACAACAACCTTTACCGGTAGGAGACGACGTGCTTGCCCCATTCCCATGGAGGTTTACTCTTAAACTTTCCAGAATGATTCTCAGCTCAGCCGTCTTCCAAAGAGACGCTGGAAACAAAAGAAAACAGCTCATTCCACATCTCTGCTTCACAAATAGGGGGCTTTTAACTCCCTTGTGTCTGCTCACTTAACTAGCAAACCCCATGTATCCTGTAAAACCTCCCCCCTCGCCCCCCCTCCGGTCTCCTGCTTAATGAGTTTTGTCTGCCTCTCCGGGCCTATAACATCCCCGTCACATCTGGCTGCTGAAGGGAGAGGTCAATGCCCTTTGTCCGTGCCCACTTTGTGACTCAAATGTTGCGCTCATACTCCAAATATGAGACTGGTTAAAGAGGAAAAGGAGCACTTCTCACGTGAAGAAAAAAGAAAAACAGCTCAGTCATGTTTCCAAAATTTTCCACAAGGAGAAAGAAACATCTGTTTATGGAAAGGAGTCGTTTCAGCCGGGACGGAGCCCAAAACCCCGGAGACTCCCGGCTGTAGCAGAGCTTCAGAGAACGTCCCTGTGGAGGGGTTTTTTTTTTGTGTGTGTGTGTGTGTGTGTGTGTGTGTGTGTGTGTGTGTGTGTGTGTGTGTGTGTGTGTGTGTGTGTGTGTGTGTGTGTGTGTGTGTGTGTGTGTGTGTGTGTCTCCTCTGTGAGTACTGACACAAATGTCTCATATCTCTAGCACCTACGTGTGCGGCGGCAGGGTGAGACATGGTGCAAGACAAAGTCAGAAAAAAAAAAAAAATGGAGCTGCTGACTAAGGAACACTTACACAACTGGCTGGGTGTTTTATGATGTGGGAGTTGGACTTGAAGGTTAGCAGGATTAGAAATACATTAAGAGGCTTGTTTGTTTGGGTAGAGCGCGTACCATGAAGGCTGAGTCGTCTTTACCGCAGGTTCGAGTCCGGCCCTTTTACTGCACGTCATCCCTCTCTCCCTCTCCTGACTGTCTCTCACTATCAAATTAAGTAGAAACGCCCCAAAGAAATCAAAAAAAGAAGAGGTTTGCTTGATTAAATTGTAAGTCTGGGGTGTTCAGTTTTGTTTGGAAGACAGTTAAAAGACTGTGATGCCACATCATGCTTTGTTTATTTTGTCATTTCTGCAGTGGTTGCATTTAATGTCATCCCCGCCCTGATTCATTACATTTTAGGAATTTAATCAGACCTTTTCTGCCTGAGATTAAAGGCCTACTTGATCTACAGCTCTGGACCAGTTTTCTGCCCCTGGCGATAGAGTCCAGATGCTGCATGTTCTCCTATCTAAACCAGGAGGGGGAGAAAAAATACAAAATCAGTTCCTGTACGAGCTCATTGTGTTGCGACCGTGATAAGACTGGCTGAGAATATTCCAGCCTGCGGTGCATGGCACACCCCACCCCAGTATCTCCACAGCTGACTCCTCACTGGTGGAGCGGGGGAGGTTTTTATACGCCGGCATCTCGTCAAAGTGCGTTGAGATGGGCAGGGCGCCTGTCTCTCTCTCTCTCTCATATTTCCCTCCTCCCAGCGCCGCGAAAACATTCCTGGGCTCCAAAAGGTGGACACACTCCCTCACACCGTCTGCACGGACCCGTCCCTCCTACACAGGACTGTGAATTAGTAGCTCACACACACATAGAGACGGAGGGGGCCTCAGGGACAGCTGATTGTGATCGTAATGGATGGAAGCTGTTACTCCCTCCTTTTCTGTCTCACACTGTATATATCGTTGTGTCCCTCCCCTCACTCTTTCACTCTCTCTCTCTCTGGAGGTTTTATTTATGCCAGGCAGGAGTGAAGCCCCACATGGGTGCCTCCTCCTCCTCTTTCTCACAGCTTTTTGCTGTATTCCTGCACCACTTCTCTTACGTTTAACTCTTTTTGGCCTGCCTTTTTACACTCCACCTGTCTGTCTCTATCTACAGCCCATCACTAAATTTAATCCTGATTAATCGCATGATCGTCCATAGTTAATCGCGATTAATCGATTTTTATCTGTTCAAAATGTACCTTAAAGGGAGATTTGTCAAGTATTTAATCCTCTTATCAACATGGGAGTGGACAAATATACCTGCTTTATGCACACTTATGTATATATTTATTATTGGAAATCAATTAACAACACAAATCAATGACAGATATTGTCCAGAAACCCTCACAGGTACTGCATTTAGCATAAAACAATATGCTCAAATCATAACATGGCAAACTGCAGCCCAACAGGCAACAACAGCTGTCAGTGTGTCAGAGTGCTGACTTGACTATGACTTGCCCCAAACTGCATGTGATTATCATAAAGTGTGCATGTCTATAAAGGGCTGGTTGGTACCAATGGATTCATCAGGTTTTCTAGTTTCATATGATACCAGTATCTTCACTGTAGCTTTAAAACTGAGCTCACTACAACCTCCGGAAGATTGATTGCGTTAATGCGTGAAAGAAATTAGTGGAGTTAAAACTAATTTGCGTTAACGCGTTAACTTTGACAGCCCTAGTTTTTACAGGCTGCGTCATCGCCTGCTGTACCTCGTCTTAACTTTGTGAGGGAGAAACGTGAAGTGGGGAAAATATGTTTCGTAATTTGGGTGAATCAACCCTTTCAGTCGGCGGCTGAGACAGCCGTACTGTAGGTTTACACACATACACACACACATACATACAGTACGTACACATAAACACATGCAGTATGAACTCATTGGCACTTTAACGCTTGTTAACTGGCAGGATGATTTCAAGGCCGTTTTCATGCTTCACATGGTGATGGATGCGAGAGAGCACGTGTGGTCAAAATGATGTAATCGTGGATAAAATGCAACCGCCAAAAACATTTGGAATAATAAAGACACAACGCCGCAGTTACGTAAACGCTGGTCCGTCTAAGATTGAAAGAATGAAAAAAGAAGCTTTGCTGAGGGGATCCTCGTTATGCGCCTCAAGTTTCTGAGGTTTTAATGAGTTTACACGGTGCTCGCTGACTGTGACACAGACTCAAACCCCCTTGTGTCCTTACCAGCTTCAGGGGTCCCGTCCTGAAGCTCCGACACCCCCTGAGGGTCACTTACATATGCTAACCACATCACACATCTTGCTGTGAGCGTGTTCACAATGAAATCAAGCAGCGGCAGACGGGACTGTTCCCTCGGAGCTCCCCTCCGCCCTTCTGCTTTCCTCCCTTTCTTTCTCTCCAGGGATTCTCAGCAGCAACAAACCTCTCCTTAGGGAGTGGCAGGGTCACGGTGAGGAAGGAGTAGATTAAAAGGAAAGGAGAAGGAGAGGGGATGTTAGACCGCTACAGTCTTAATGTGTTACTCACTATAGCGCAGCTGCATTAACCCAGGAGGGGTCGGCACAGTGGGGAGGAAATACTACTCACAGCTAATTGTGGGAACTGTACACATAATGAAGCTATTGTGAGAGGCAGCGATTACACATAGCATACAGCCATACTCTGTGAAGCGCAGACCGTTTTATCATCGCTCGCAGACTTTCCCAAACAAACAGTCTGAGTCTTCTTTTGAAAGCCCCCGTCAGTACTCTGCCGCAGTGGGAACAAATGTTTTGTTATATTTATCCCGCCTGTTGCTAATGAACACGCTAGCCAACACACGACTAGGAATAACTGCACGGGCTTGTTGGACCATCCAGGGTTATTTTTATTCATTCTCTATTATTTCAAGTATTTAGAACAATTGGGAGAAAACGGAGATGGAGAGAGAGAGAGTATGATGTCAGATGCTAAGATTAGAAGACTCGTTTCTGGGCTCTGCAGTAGGAATGTTTTCAGGGACTTTTAAAGGGTTTTTTTTCCACAAAGAGAAGATTTCAGGCCAACATCTTCTCAGTGGAAAGTTAAACCGTAGACCGTAATTTTGGTGCCGCACTGAAAATCTACCTCCTTCATTTTGAAGCTTAGCGCTGTCCAGGCTTTCAGTTGTGGCCGGGAGGATGTCGAACGTGGGGTTATTGGAGGGAAATGATCAGGTTGAACCCAGGCCTGCTTCAGAGTCCAGACCTCGATGAGAGACACGAGGATAAACACATGTCTTTTTTGCAGATGGTAAACACAAAAATGGGAGCCTCCTTTTTACTGCAAGCACAGAAGGGATTTTGAGCTCTGACAAAAGTTGATTAATCCTTCAAAAGAAGTTACTCAAAATTGATAATGTACTCCACATATCTCAATTAATAAAGAGAGAAAAGAGGCTTTTCCTCAAGGTGTCCAGTCCACCATTTTCATCCAACCTGAGACAGCAAACGGTCCACTTTGTGGCGGCGGCGGCGTCCCTGCAGCCCCACCCTTCGCATGTCAAGTGTCTGAGGGTTAACAAGCCTTTCCCGCGCTCTCCTCGCAGGCAGCTCACTTCACAGGAAATGAGGCAGAGGATGTGGCATGCCAGCAGCACGCAAACACAGAGCCTTAAAGACAGGATGGACGGGTGGAGGAGTGGAGGGGGTTAGATGTGCACTTGATGAAGTCACGGGATGTGGTGGTCAGGCTGTAACGGTAGCCATGTGTTGGAGATGGACACAAGTGTTGTGAAAGACTGTGAGAAAGAGGAAAGGTCAAGGAGGAATCTAAACATTTATCTACCCATCCTTACAGACTTTTCTGTGTCAGTTATATTTTTGAGTTCAAACACATTGAAAATGGTTGTTTCTTCCTCCTAATGTGCAAAAACAAACCAAACCGTGACCCAGAAACAGCAACACAGACCCAACAGTGAACACCATCAACGTATTCTTATAACTTATTGTCCCTTTATATGCTCCCAGTGTTGGGAAGTTCATATATCCAGCTATAATAATAATACAGTTCACAGTTGTCTTGTCTAAATTAACTATAGCAAGTTGAATTTGAATGATTCTGTCACCGTGTCATATCTGATATACAAACATTCTGAGTAGATTAGAGGATTTTGGCTTCAAGAAAATTCAACTCAATTTAATAAACATTAATTAACATTAAAGAAATTCAACTAAAGGCCCAGACGCACCAACCCGACATCAGGGAACGAGCGGCAATGCAGGCCGACTGTTGTGTCGCCTCACGTCGCTTTTGTTTTGGCCGACAAGTTGCACTCGAACGCGCCGCAAAGACGACAGCCGACGGCCAGTTAGCACGTACGTTCTGCGCCTGCGTGAGAGGAAATAACTCTCCACACCAGCAGGCAGCGGTAGTCTGTGTTCATCATTCAAAAAGGGGAAACAGGAAGACCGAGGGCGGAGGATATACAAGCTGTTGTTACACAAAATAAAACGGCGTCTGCCGACCATTTAGCTTTATTCCAGATGTTCATGTCTTTGTGAAAATATCCGTGTGTTGGAATGATCAGATGAGATGAAGATGAAACATGAAAACAGCCTTCTGTGTGACGTAACCCGTCGGCTTGCTTTCCTCACTTCCGTTTCTCTTCTCGGTCACTGATTCGTTTAAGATGAACAGCCAATGAGAGAGATTTCTCTCACTGACGATTCAACATGCTGAATCGGCCGAAAAACCTCTGACATGGGCAGACTAGAGCCGACGGTGCGGGACACACCGCAAAAACTAGACCGACAAATGCTCAGCCGACCGTCGGCTCGGTGTGTCAGGGCCTTAACACTCAGAAGATTTTGTCGACTAATCAAACAACGATTAGTTGATTTAATCGACAGATCTGTAAAACAGAGTTTCTACGCAAAGAATCCCACAAAAGCAGCACTTTAAATCTTCGTCTGTGTTTATCAGAGATGTGCTCTTAAGTTTCTTGGAAATAAGTCAGCATGAAAAAAGCATAAAAAGACGACTAATCGATTAGAAAGATCTTAGTCAACTAAGACCAAAACAACCGATCAGTCGACTAATCATCTCAGAGGGGGCAGCCCTAATGTCTATACATGTAAAGACTAGAAAATGATCCTCATTACTCATTAACAGTCTCCATAGCAACAGATTGTATTCTCACACCTTCCTCTCTCCTCAGGCCCCACAGAGATCCCTACAGACTTTGACGTCGGGGTCGATGAGACCGCAGGAGACGTCATCCCTGACGTTACCGACCTTCCAGTAGCGGACCTCTCTGTCATCACCGGTCCTCCTGCAACCGAACCGGCGGCGCTCCCCGAAGTAGTCCCGACAGAAGAACAAGTCGTCGTAGCAACAGAAAAAGCCGCGGCAACAGAAGTTGTCACGGCGGAGGCGGCTACCACCGCTGCGTACATTACCGAGGGGGCCATGGCCGAGACAGAAGCCCCGGTTGCTTCCACTGAAGCACCGGAACCCCTCATCACTGACTCTCCCGTAGAGGAGACCGCGGGCCCCACTGAGCCGCCAGCTGTCGAGGTCCAACCGACGGGAGCCGTCAAGGCGGGTGACGAGGTGGTCGTTGAAGAAGGCCCAGAGGGTGAGGAATGTGTGGGGATGGAAGCTGGGGAAGTGTAAAGGTGGTCGGTTTGAAGTCAGGTGTTGTAGAGAGGAGAAGTCCCGCCCCTTCCGGTGGAAAACAATATGTACGGTAGTCCCGTTTGAATTATGTCATGAATCGCACATATGATGTTTGTCTATTTAAAAGATCATTTTGCAAGTCAAGAAAGTCTCAGTTCGTCGTAGAATCATTTAGTTTTGTGTGAAACCGCTCAGTGAACTACATCTCTCGTCTCGCACAACATACTACCACGTACGTACAGATGAAACATTATCTGACCTGATGTGTTTTATCAGAGACTCCTGGTCTTTTTATCAGCCGGGAAGAGAAAGAAGGATCAGACATGTTGCTGGTGTGAGTTCATCCCAGTAGGAAACACACAGACATCGTAGCTCCAGAGAGAGAGACGAGAGAATGTATCGTCTTTCTAATGACGCATTTTAACAGTCTTCAACAGTTTTACGGCAAACTAAGACTTTATTGACTTTTAAAATTATCTTTTAAATCGACAAACATCATATGTGTGATTCATTGCGCAATTCAAACGGAAACAAAAGCCGTTGATAGTCATATTTTTTCCGAAATAACAACGGTGGTCCACCGGAAGGGGCGGGACTTCGCCTCTCTATTCTAGACTGAAATGATACCACAGCATGATGTGAGCCTGATGTGGAGGGTGTTTGGCAGTGCCATAAAGGGATTAAACGTCACACGCAGGCTTTAAATCTCTCCAAATATCACCCTCGCTCTCATCCCGTCTTCCTCAGCGGTCATTGATCTACTCATAGATAGATAGATGGATGGCATTTGATAAAGTCTAAGTATGAAAATGTCCTAACTCTTGTCTTTCTGTCCCTCAGAGGGCCTGAGTTCTGGCCAGGTAGTCGGCATCGTGATCGGCGCTCTGCTGGCGGTGGTCATCGTCATCGCCGTGGTGATCGCCGCGGTGAGGAGGATGGGAAAATACTCGTAAGTACCTCGTCTCTAAATGGTGGAGACACACACGCACGCAGAGCTTGAAAGATCTATGTGAATGCAGCTGAGTTTTATTGTTGTTTTGTAGTGAGTCATCACTTCTGGCTTCCTCTAAATATGGAGCGAAAGAAAACAGCTTTGAGTCATCACCGACACGTCCTGTGATGAAATAACACAGGCGCTGACGTAATGAGAGTTGTTCTGTGTGATAAGATGACCGGGCATGCCCGACACAAACCACCCATAATTGGTCTCCGCTGTTATTTGAACTTTGAGCTTTTCTCCCTTGTGAGAGTAATAGAGGTCGTGTCAAAGTGTTCCCACGAGGCCACACCCTCCCCTCTGAGGATACCGCCCATGAGCTGCATGTCACGCTGATGATGAATGTTTCTTGTCTCACAGGTCCGCCAAGAAAAACAAAAAACCTGCGAAAAAAGACAGCGTTGTGGTTTCTGTAAATGTTTCTATTCGATCCTTTCAGCTAATCACGTTAACCCCTTCCAGCCCATCGTGATCCTTTAATTCAACTTTAATCCACAGATGTTTAACTGATGACTCTTACCCCAAAAAATCCACCGACAGAGTTTGATGCTTGTTGCTGCTTTTGCTGACAAACACTGTCCCATTTATTTATTTATTTATTTATTTATGTATTTAGGATCCCCATTAGTTGTTACCACAGTAACAACTATTCTTCCTGGGGTCCACACAGTTGAGCATTACCTAGGTTAGCACCACAGATCAAATCAGCCTTGACATACAGAGGGTGTCATATGGCTCATGGCTCTAGGAGGAGAAAAATGTGCATTCATGGTGACTACTTAGCCTTGAATGAGCCTGTTTATTGACTCAGCGTCTGTCTATGTGGCCAGCAGTCCTCTAGCAGGCTTGATTTGATCCCTGTAGAAACAGGACGTGTTTGTCAGAAGCAAAGCAGCAACACAAAGTCGTCAACTTCTGTTTCATGAACTAATAGTTATCAGTCTTTCTGTGATTGTCGGTATATATATTTATTTTTTTAAATGTTTATTTCACAGTTTATCGTCTTAAGATCATCGACTAATCTCGTCAACTCCCCAAACAACCTGGTTTTAAAACAAAATGTCTCCCTTTCTAAGGTTTTGACAGTTATGTTTTTTCTTTATTTATATATTATTTATATTTACATCTTTAATCTGTTAAAAAAATAAAAAACCCATATTGTTGCCAGTATTATATTAATTTTACACCATGAAATGACACTAAACTCACACAGATTAATTAACTTTATTACACGGCTCTGTTGAATACTCGATTCTGATTGGTCAATCACAGCGTTTTACGCAAACCGCTGCTGTTGGTGCCTTCAAATGTGGTCGTGTTTACCGCCCCCCCTCTTGTGGTATTCACGACCTCGTAAGCGGAAAGTCGTGACGTGTTTGTTGACGTTGTCAGAAATGGCAGAGCCCATGGAAGTTCATATTTCAGTACATAAGTTAATATATTGTAATTGTATTGTTTATTTTCGTAATTTTATAAAATGTCTGAGGAAAATGTTGATAATCCCAACGGCCTCATCTTTGTCCTCCGTCATTATGGCCTTTGCATTTCCTACATTATGCTACCCGCTCGCTGGCTTGTTAAATTATCAGTAATGTTAATATAGCCGTTGCTTGGCAGCAGCGTTCTTCAAGTCTCCGCATGTTGTAAACATGAGCTTGCGAGTTTCATTTGAAGGCACCATGTGTATAACAGACCATTGCTACGGACGCAGTTCTGTTGTCGGACCGCTTTTGTGTCAAATTATTAATTTCTTCAGTAAGTAGCCGTGTAATAAGCGGGATAACGTACAGCTAGCGGGGTCATTGCTGTGAAATAAACCCAATTCGGGCGATGTGAGACCTCTGTCGGGGTTTATTTCACAACAATGACCCGTTCGCTGTACGTTACCCCGTACATAGCTGAACCTCAGATACTCTAACTACTATAAATACAATAATCCACCTTCTTATGCTGTTTGTTTTTTGTTTTATCCCGCAGCCCTTGAAGAAAAAGTCGGCCAAGCAGCAGGAGCGCCCAAAGTTCTGGAAATTCAACTACTGAACTGTGACGTCATTCGCCATCATTAAAACAATACCAGAACTAAACTAATCTAACCAGGACACTCTGGACTGTTGCCAAACAAAAGAGAGGAGGTAGGGGAGGGAGGCGTGTGTGTGTGTGTGTGTGTGTGTGTGTGTGTTTCTGTCTGTCCTGTATGTATGTGAGTCAAGAGGAGTACATGACTTCACCTCCCTCTCCTCCCCCCCGACACATATAAGACTCCCCTACTCCCTCGGAGAGAACAAAACAAGGTGACGGCAGGATGTCACAATGAATTTCAGGCCTTTTCAAAAGAGAAAAACAAAAGGTATAGGGGGTTATCTGACATTTATAGGGATAAAATCTCTCTCCTTTTAAAGAGCGATTTATTTAGATTTGCATGGAAGTTTGAGAGGAGACAAAACAAAAGCAAATTAAATGGGGAGCAGCAAAGAAAGCGGGAGAGACTGCTACAAATTCCACAGGATGTATATACAATGCAAGGGGACTATAAAGTATACAGCTAATGACTTTCTCATATGTTGCAGTTGCATAGGCGTTTAGCGTTTGATATTATGGAATACACAGTACATACAGGCAGGCTGTTGTTGTTGTGACCTTTTTAAAAAAAAGCACCACGTTTTTCTCATGTTCCCTGACATGTTGGCCAACTGTATGAAGCACCGTGTGCAGAAGTTGTTTTGACATAAGCGAGCTCTTTGAGGGCTGGCGTGGCGCTAACGGGACGGGGGGGTGAAAAAAGGAAAAAAGGCACCTTCATTTGCAAGAGTAACGTGACATTCTGCCCACTTTTAACACTGACATATAGAAACCTAATACATATCTGTGAAATTCAGCAGAAGGGTTTGTGCCACTGTCTCTGGTATTCTCTAGGTAGTTTTTAACTTTTGAAGTGCATTATTAATGTGAATTTAACTACCACCCATTCCAAAAAAACGAACAGCTTCGATGGCTTGTTCCTTATAAAGGCTTCCACACACACACACACACACACACACACACACACAGCCAGTGGTTATTACACATAGTGATAGCATTGTCTTCTGACACTTCTCGTTAATAGTTAGATTACCAGAACAGCCGTCCGGTCTTTAAATTGAGCTAACCCCAGATTGCGTGCACACACAGGATGACATTTTATAGTTGCACTTAGTTTTTAGTGCACAGTGTTTGGCAGTAATGCCCCGTTTTGTTATTTTTTTTTTTGCATTTGTTAAGTGTGCTAAATGGGTGTACAAAATAATGAAGTCTCAGCTTAGCTCCGCTTGCTTTACAGACTCGTTTAATACATGCACTGAATGAGTGATGTAATGTTTAATGAATAGGCTTTAGACACTGCAAAAATGATTGCAACGACATGTTTCCTCTCCTCTGCTTTTTTCGCCCACATATTATCACTTCTTCTTCTTCTTCTGGGTCTTTAATTTGTGCCGTCTGACTTGTTTGAACCCTTTTATTTAATTGCGGTGTTTTTTTTTGTTCATACTGTTTCAATAAAAAACTGAAAACACTGAAAGCTCTCCTTTGTCTTTCGTGCATGAATACGTCTCTCAATAATATCCGTTTATTATCCCGGCCATTTCCTATCAATTAGATTACGCAGTCGCCGTGGCAACGCCTAAAAGTCACATTCTTGAGCAGCATTTTTATTCAGTCTTGAGTCGGGCCAAAATACTTGTGACAGTTAAGATCTCGTGACACTCATTTTCTTGGGATGCACCGATACGACTTTTTCAGTCCCGATACCGATAGCGATACCCGGCCAACACCGAGTACCGATCTGATACCAGGGTTTGATTAATAAGCTGTACGCCTCACAGTGTGGAAGTGACTGGGATCATTCTTTTAAGTGTAAGACAACATCAGGCTGGACTTAAACATTGCAATAAAGACATAGATATAAAGTTATTTAATTGTTCTTTATTATTAAACCTGCAGTAGTCAGTATATTTTTGGCATCATTGGGCAAAAATGCCATAATAACCTTTCAGCATATTGTAATTCAAGTGTTCTGAGAGATAACTAGACTTCTGCACCTCCTCATGGCTCTGTTTTCAGGCTTTACAAAATCTAGCCCGTGACGGAAGACTTTGACCAATCACAGGTCAGTTCAGAGAGAGAGCGTTCCTATTGGCTGTGCTCCGGCTGGTGGGCGGTGCTTGGTATTTCCTCAACTTGATCTCAACATGGCTGCCGGGTCACAAACTTTCTCATTTTACAGCTAAACCGTGCACTACAAGATGTTTCTGAGAACATCTGAGGAGAGAAATAGGCATTACAGTAACAGAATATTGATTCATATTTGATCAGCGCTGCCTAGTTTGACTGTTTGATCAGAGTTTTCGAGAATAAAGTCGTAATATTACGAGAAAAAAGTTGTAATTTAATGAGAAAAAAAGTATTTTCCTCCTCCTCTAAAGAGTCACTTTCCCCATCAGGTCCGTGTCGTTCTTTCTTCAGAATAAACTCCGTTTCTTGCTCAATATTTTCCAGGTCCTGATACTGATGATAATGTGGTGCTGATGTGCCAAAAGATGAAGTATTTGGTTATTTGTTAAACCGAAACTAAAGTATAACTTCACAAGATGCTCCAAGTTCCTCATTTTTACACAGCTGCTCTATTTCCCCTCTAAAATAACACGTTAAATTACTACTTTATAATATTATGACTTTTATTCTCGTAATATTACAACTTTTTTCTCATAAACTTATGACTTTATTCTTGAAATCTCAGATTTATTTATTTTTCATGGGGCTTTCATGTGGCCCTAATACTCCGTCGTAGGATATTGTGACGGTTTTATAAAGATAACTTTTTTTTAAATCATATTTGCTCTAATTCTACCCACTGTAGCTTTAAAATAATAAATCCAGCAACTTGGTAAAAAATCGTCAAAATTAATAGAAATTAAATGTCCAGTATATAATGTATAAGGTATATTAAAATATAATTTAATTGAATAGATCGGCCCCATCGTCACCGATACCCGATCCAGCTATTTGAGTCAGTATCGGCCAGATATCCGCTCCGGTGTCGGTGCATCCCTAATATTACCATGGATAAGCATCCACAGGGGCAGCGTCTGATTGGCCCGTTCAAGTAATGCTTTGGATTTTAAAAAACAGCCCCTTTTTAAGCAGGGAGGACAAACAACACCAAATATGGAGGAGCATATGGCCTCGGACCGTTGAGTCGGTTGAGCCCTCTGACAGTTAGGTGTGTTTTTTATGTGATGTTGTGGACTTTTTCAGACGGTGCTGTAAAGCTCGAGGCAAGGCTCCAACAGTAGGCTGCGAGTCGCACAGAGATGCTCTGTGTCTGGCTCCCTCTCCTCCGTGTGGTTTTAGGCAGCCGGCCCAACGCCCACCGCCCCAGCCTCTGCCCCACCGGCGAGCTTCATAACTCTCTTTAGCTCACTCTCTCGCCTCAGACTGCTGGGAACAATGGAGTCTTTTGAGAGGGGCAGATGGAGAGGCTATGGGCCGTGGCTGTGAAGCTGCTCGCCAGCGGCTCACTCTCTCTCTCTCTCTCTCTCTCTCCCCTTCAGCGAGGGGGAATTCTGTGCATCGCTGCAGGGTGGAGTCACTTCCTGGGTGGGCCCTGCATCGATCATGTGCATTTACACACTTAGAAACACTCCCAACAGAGTCACTGTGTGCCCTCTGTGCAGATGTTAAAGCTATCATAACAGCCATGTTCCAGCAAAATGTCCCAGCAGAAGCAGCTATTAAGACACGCCATAAAAGTGTGATTCACTGAGAGAGTCATGACATCCAGCACACACACACACACACACACACACAGGTCTATGTCTCATATTTAATTATCAGACTCAAAACCGCTTGCTTATGTGGTGTGCTCGGCATAAATATGAGCTGAGTGTGCGTGTGTGTGTGTGTGTGTGTGTGTGTGTGTGTGTGGAAGCTCTCTGCAGATTCACATGTGTTTGTGTGGGCCACCATGTGTGTGTCTGGGTTGTACATGTTATGTACTGTATCTGTAAATACATACATGATATATGAGCCTATATTTGTACATGTGAAATAAGAAAAAGAAAAAAGAGTAATGGGTTAATGGGATCACAATTTACACAACGTTCCCCTCCTGTTTCCTGAGGTGACTGTGAAAAAAAAAGAGTCTGAGAGGAAGGAAGAAACTGCTCAGCTCTATAGCAGACAGATGATGAGGAAATATCTTTCCCTCCAAATAAAACCACACCGGTGTATTTAAGAATGTGTGTTTTTCTCAGTACAGTGGCAACCAGAAATACACAAGGTCAGTAATAGCTGGCTGGTCCGAACTGGTCGTCATTTTTATTAGTAGGAAAACTGCTGGTGCCCACTCAGCAAATTATAATCCTAACAGTATAAAGAAAGCACAGATTGTTAAACAATAGAGGAATCAGGTTCTCCTAAATGAAGGGTTTAAAGGAGCAGTGTGTAGGATTTAGTGGCATCCAGCAGCGAGGCTGCAGATTGCAACCAGCTGAATATAATACTCCGCCTTTCCAAGCGTGTCTGAGAGCTATGGTGGCCATAAGGAAACTTAAAAACCAGTAGGCAACCTCTGGGTCTGAAGAGTGAAGGATGAAGTGCCTTAAACTTGCGTTCTTTTTAACAGCCAGCAGGGGGCAACTCCTCTGATTGTATAGAAGTCTCTGAGAAAATGAGCCTACTTCTCTCTTGATTTATTACCTCAGTAAACATTGTAAACATGAGTTTATGGTCTCAATCACTAGTTTCAAGTCTTCTTCAATACAGCATGATGTTCATTTAGTAAATTATGGTCTCATTTAGAGTCAGATAGACCATAAAGCAGGGGATGCTTTAGGGCGGGGCTATCTTGTGATTGACAGGTTGTTACCATGGCGGTTGTTTGGTCTGGGGAGCTTTAACCCTTTCTGTTAAACCCTTTTCGCCATGTTTCTACAGTAGCCCAGAACAGACAAACCAAACACTGCCTCTAGAGAGAGACTTTCATGTTTTTACATTACCTGAAGGCCATTGTAGTTCTCCGACATGCTTGTGGAAACTACGGTGACGTGAGCTGCAGAGTGCAAAACCGTGGTACCGCCAACCGCCGACTGACTTCTGTTGCTCCTACAGTAGTGTTACTATGGTAAGGATGGTCTCTGAGCGGAGGGGAACGGCGTTAACCATAGTCAAAAGCATAATCTCCATATCAAGGGTTAATCGATTAGAGGTGGCAATGAAGTGGTACATTGGTACAATAATAACCTAGATAAAACAACAAATTTTAATATCTGGTAATATTTAGTCTGGGCAACAAATAACGCCTTTTAAGCAAACACCTGAGCAACCTATACGCCCGTTTCAGTTTCCCTGGTTGCCTGACCCCTCGGCACTCGGCTCCTGATTGGACGAACGCTTTCCCTCCGTTGGCTGCTGCTCCCAGCTTTCAAACCGGAACCAGTCTGGAGGCTCGTTTGGAAATTTTCTTCTCTTATTTCACGTAAATAGTTCACTGAAATGTGTTTCTGAAAACATTTGAGAGAAATAACCCATGCAGTTGATGAATCTGTCTTTATTTTGGATCAACAACATTTAGTTTAAAAGATCCTCGGGAGTTTCGGGAGGCGGCGAGTCGCGTCAGACGCCCGTGATTTGCATAAAGTAGATGAGCCCTCAACTTAATGCAAATGAGGAGCGGGCGTCGTGACGCCTAGTCTCTCGAATCGCGACGCCACGCTACCAGAATGCATTGCCCTGCTGCTTACATAGACAATGAATGGGGAGCGTGGAAAGCACGGAGGCTGTGGACACGTACCATTATAGTTTCACAGCACCCATCACCTCACTACTGATTACTGATTTTACACCCGTATTGACCTTATTTTGATTCAGTGTCTTTCGGTTGAAATTTTACATTTTCCCTAAAATTGAACAATTAAAGGACAAAACAACTGACTGATGATTCCAACAAATTTGTAAATTGTTTCCAGTATTCAGTGTGTTTGGTTCATGAAAATGTCAATCATCTCATTGGAATATTGTGTAGTACTAGAATATCTGTGGGAAGAAGCTGTAGCATGTACATATAAAACATGGAGGCCTCAGCCAGCCAGGTACTGGGACATTCTTGTTACTATCATGTCAGTGTTTTTGTCATGCAGCCTCCAGTTGGACGTATCAGAAACAGTTTGAGAGCAGTTTCAAAAGTGTTGGGCAAAAATCCATTTGTGGTTTTATGTGGTTGCTTTGTTAAAATCTGCAGGAAGTGATTTTATAGTTTGATTATTGAGGCAAATACAAAAGTAAGAGTATTTTATAATATACTATACGACAGACAAGAGTGTAAACAAGCATCAGTTTTGCTCCATGTGTGCCATTAGTTTGCGTCTGCAGTATTCATCTCATGGAGTTGACATGAATGCCATCCTACGGTGATTGGAGTAGTAGGGTGAAGGTCTGCGTGCGTGCGAGGAGCGACACATGTCAAGCCTGCAGAGTGCAGGGGGTTTGTGATGTCATGAGAGAAATGTCAGCCCATAGGCCCCGTGGGCTTTGACTGCCGTAGACAGCTGGGTGGATGGAGAGGGTGGAGGTGGAGGTGGAGGGGCGAGGAAGGGGAATAAAGTTGGGTGACAGGCACAGTGTGTTTGTGGTCAGATACTGTGTGGATGATGCAAGGGGATAGCTGAATTTGCTTGTGTGTGCTACTGCAGAGACTGAAAGGGGAGAAGGATTGATGGGTGTGTGTAGTATGTAAGTGTGCGTGTGTGTGTACAATGTTCTTGTACATGGTGCATCTCTTAATGTGTGTGTGTGTGCAGAAGTGACAAGGGGAAGTGATTCTGGAGGGCACATGTGTGTTTAATGGCCTTTGGGAGGATTAGTAGCATGGGTGTGGTGTGTGGGGTCAGTATATAAATATACAGTACAGTGGGCTACAGTTGTGTGCATGTACAGTACACACACAGTATCATGTGTTGTTTGAACTGTACAATTTGCATTTTGTGTTCCCGACATGTTCATTTACATTTTCTCCACTGCACATCTGGCGTCCCATGACATGAAGCAGTTAAATCGTATTTCATCCCCAGTGACATAACATGTCGTCTGGTTACAGGCGAGGCTTTGTCTGCCACACATCTTCTATAAGGGGCTCTTATTGTTTCATGCTCACTGTTCCGCCTGATACACAGACTCGTTGCGAACCACCTCTCCCTCTTTCCCTCTTTGTCTCTCTTGTCCTATATGTTCATGTGCATGGTGAATGTTGCATTGTGCAAAAGATTCATTGGCACGAACCGGTGCCCACTGCCACAGGATACGCTGCCGTGCATGTGATCTAGGGCACACTTTGTCTCGGTTTCTCTCACTCAGTTTCCTGTTTATTGTTAAAGTTCTCCTCAAGAATATTAAGAACTATTAGACCTTTATGGTGTGTTTAAAGGAACAGTGTAACTTTTTGGATGATCAGAAATGGAATATAATATTCAGAACTATGTTTTCATTAGTGTATAATCACCTGAAACTAAGAATTGTTGTGTTTTCATTAGCTTAGAATGAGCCCTTCATATCTACAGAGGGAGCGGGTCTTCACGGAGTCTGCCATGTTGCTCCTCCATGTTTCTACAGTAGCCCAGAACGGGCAAACCAAATTCTGACTATATCGAGAGCCTTTCACGTTACCTGAAGGTCACCGTAGTTCTTGTGAAACTGCGGTAATGTGAGCCGCAGAGTGCAAAACCGTGGTACCGCCAGCAGCAGTCTGACTTCTGTTGCTCCTAAAGTAGTGTTATTACGATAAGGATGGCCTCTGAGCGAGGTGAACGGTGTTACCGCAGTTTTGGACAGGGAGGAGCGAGCAGAGGGGTACTTGGTTGCAATCTGCAACCACACCACTAGATGCCGCCAATTCCTACACTCTGTACCTTTAAATTAAAGGATTTTTTTTTTTCATTTATATATTTTGATGAGAGCCAACTTAGATCCGAGGTACAGCACAACGATGGCGTACATGTGAACATATATGCAAAGAATGTACAGTATATTGCCAAGAAATGAAAGTCAATTCGTTCGTTCGTTTCATTGCAACATCAGCAGCAAAGCTACGTTTCCACCATTTGGACTGAAAGCGACTACAGTACGACGACACTAGTAAAATGTCCACCTACAAAGTGCCGTACAAAACTTATTTCTATTCTATTGTCATATATTTAATGTCTCTACCGACATGGCCTGTGTTGAACAATAAAATCATTATACATATAATAAGCATTTTCAGTCCAAAATGGCGGCTGTTGTAAAAAAAAAAAAAAACACCAGCGTTTCGTCTCTTCGCTTTTATACTCTTTGATATACCTGCATACATATCACAACAAAATAGGTATGTATAAATGCTCTGTCTCATTAGGCAGTGATGTGACAAATAATCACTTGGAGAGAAAAAACATATAGTTTAAAAAGTGTTTTTATTCCAAAAGTGTCAGTTGCCGTGACCCTTTATGTCCTCAAATGTCATATTGAGCTTTTATACCTGTATGAATGTCCTCTCAGTTGTTTCTAAATTCAAACATACCGTAGCAGGGCTGTTTACGGTCACACCAGGTGAGGCATCGCATGTCGATCTTGAGTTTGGCAGAGAAGCAAGTTGACTAATTGAGTCACGTCAGAGAGAATGCATATCGTTGACATGCGGTAGCAGCTTACACATTATCCCTGTACCTCAGCTCAGCATGTAGAGTTAGGGAGTCTGAGGTGAACGGCTTTTCCAAAGATTTTTTTTTAGCTGTGCAACAAAGTACAATTTGTTCTCTGATAAAGCCATACAATTTATTGAATTGCTTTAAACTCATACCTACTTTACGACAGACTTTGACTGCTTAGCCATGTGTGTGTGACACGGCTTCCAGGCGTTCAGCACCTGCTTATACGATGATTTGACGTACGTGTCTGACCAGCAGGCTCGTCATAATTCCACAGCTGCAATCGCCATCAACTGTGAAAGACATGCTGGAGCCTTTTGGGTATTGCCCAGAGTGACGCGCTGCTATGACCAGCTATAAATAAACCTGATCATGGTCAACTTGAAACTAAAATAACTATGTGTGAGAATCTTATTTTGTTCCTCAAGGTTTTTTTGTAAGTTCAATGCTGTGTCAGCAACTTCTCAGCGACGTTTGGGAGGCTGAATGTAAAGTACAGAGAAGGAGAGAAGAGTATAGAGAGAGGCCTGTTGTTTAGGATCTTTCATTATAGCTCACAGAAGTCTGGCATGCAGTGTGATAGGGAATCACCACTCAGCCCACATACAACATTACAACAAGAGACATACCATGCATGTGCCAGGAGAACACCACCCATGTGCTGCACGATGTCACAAATGTACATGTGGGGTCTTGTGGACTCCTACAGATCCTCTTAAAAATGTCATTTATGATGATTGTGGAGGTTGAAAACATGCTGTGTGAAACCAGGGGGTAGCTTTCTATCAGTGTAGGTGTGAGCTTTATATGAACCAGTGCATTGTGATTCAATTGCCAATTGTTGGGGGGAAAACAGAGCTGGTCATATATTTTCTGCAAGATGAAATTAAATCAAGAATGTGCACTTCTTGTAGATTAAAATGCATGGATTAATATAAAAATGTGTTGTCTTTTAAAGATCCCATATCGTGCTCATTTTCAGGTTCATACTTGTATTTTGTGTTTCTACTAGAACATGTTTACATGCTTTAATGTTCAAAAAAACTTTTATTTCCCTCCTACTGTCTGCTTGAATATACCTGTATTTACCCTCTGTCTGAAACGCTCCGTTTTAGTGCATTTCAACAGAATTGCAACGGAATTGCGTTGCTAGGCAACAATTTGGGTCCGAGATGATGATGTCAGATGATGTCATTTACATACACTCTAACAGGAAAGAAACTGGGACACATTTAGAATGTTTACGTTTAAAACCGTGTAATGGTCTAAATATTGTATATTCGTGACATCACAAATGGACAGAAATCCTAACGGCTTGTTTCAAACGCACAATTTCTGAATACGGGCTGTGTGTATTTCTCTGTATATTGAGCGCTTTGATACTTTCACAGTTTTTATATAGAACTTAAAACTCTTTTATAATATAAAAGACATGAAAAGCGTACTTTTTACAATATGGGCCCTTTAAGTAACTTTTTTGCAGACACGTTCACATTAAAGTGTCTATCTTGTTGTCTGTCATATTAAAAATGAATAATCTCAATATTACTACTGTATTTATTGCATTTCATAATAAAAACACATTTTGAAAAACTCATGCCATGCAAACATCACGGAAAATACATCTTTAACATAAAGGACCATATTCAATGACTACATTCAACAGAAGTGTACTGAAGTTATTAGCAGCTTCTTTAGATTGAGACTTTATTATATTGCGCCCTCTACAGGCATTTTCAATACACTGCAAAAGATAGAGTTTGTTCAGAAATATAATTACATATGGCAGTATAATTATATCTTTATTTAACCTTTATTTCTCCAGGCAAGTCAATTAAGAACAAATTCTTATTTACAATTGCGGCCTGGATAAGGGAAGGGGGCTAGGAGGAAAAAATTAATATCAAAAGTTAAAAACTTGTCCACAATCAAATCACTAATCAAAATTCCCCTTTTAAGAACTGCTTTTAAAGTGTGATTAATGTTGTTTTTATATTATGATCTTTTTTTAATGATCATTTTAACTGTGTAAATTGTCTAAAAGCGCTATGTAAATAAAATGTATTATTATTATTATTATTATTAATAATAATAATAAAAAGAAAGTACTGGCATACATGACAAGCATTACATACAAGAAATATTTTTGTCAAACTTCTTGACTTCTTGAATGTTTAACACTAATTATTCAAATGTTTTTAGTTAATTTGAAAATTCAAATGTATTTTTGAGAATCTGAAGAAGTTGTAGCCTATATTATCAAAATTAAATCCCCAGGATGTGTCCTAATCGAATCAAAAAAAGGAAATGTGCAGATATTACACTCATAAAAGAAATGGTAGACATATAATGACAAGTTTTCTCAGACAAATCTTGACTTTCGAAATGTGGAACAGTCATGTCCGAAGTGTGGGACACTGAAAAGTCTGTCAAAAGGCCTAAAAATCAGCTTAATTAATGTAGAAAACAAAACAATGTTATTGCCGTTACTAAACCTTATGTGTGGATGTTACATGGAGAATCAAACAACATCAAACAAACAATAAGACTACAAATAATAATAAATAAATAAATAAGAGATAAGATAAGATAACAGAGATGAGACAGAACTTTATTAATCCCGAAGGAAATTCTTGTGCCAGAGATTGATCAAAATTACAAGTCGAGTGTATAAAATAAAAAGTGCTATTTCTAGCACCAATGCCTAATAGAATAACAATGAAGTAAGATACATTTAGTAAAATGAGTGAATAAGATAAGTAAAATAAAATAAAATAAAATAGAATAAAATAAAATAAAATAAGTAAAATAAAAAAGGATAAAAAAGTAAGCTAAAGAACAGAAAAAGAAGTAAGTAAGTAATATTGCACATAATGAGAAAAGAAGTAATATTTCACACAATGAACAGAAAAATAAAATATTTTAAAATAAAATAATAAAAATAATAATGAAATGAAATGATGAAATAATAATAATCATGAAATTAAATAACAATGAATAAAGTCTATATAAATAAAGTGAAACAAAGTAAAGTGTTCATTTTGTATTTAATTTTTTATTTTTCTCATTATGATGATACTCAGTTTTCATTACGTCATACGTCATATGTCATAAGCCTCTATACCGACACACACCATAAACCGCTACACCCACAGTGGCGATGCCAGCACACAAAGCGACTCCCTTTAGAACGGTAGCAGTGCTGGGCTGCCAACTTTTGGTGGGCCCCTCAGCAGCTGGAGCCTTTGGGAGGTTCTGGTCCTCAGGTGTAGCCCTCAAGGAGCTCTCATCCCCAGATAGAGCGTCATGGAGCGTCATAGACGATGTGTTCTTCATCTGAGGCCTCCTGTTCACTGCTTCCAGGATGGCATTGTGAATCGGGCTCGCTTTCACCTTCAGTGCAGCTGATTCCATGAGAGCTTTCTTCAGCTCAGCTCTCAGGAGTTCATTCTCTCTCGTCAATTCATTGTAACGGTAGTCTGTCCTCAGGTTAGCTGTCAGTAGTGATTTGTTAAAACAGTTTAGAGCTTTCTTAAATCTAGCTGTGTGGAGTTTGTCCTCTGTCTGCGTATTGTCACAAAGGTTATCTGGTTCAGATTGAATCCCCCGAGGCTCCATCTCTGAAATCCTATTCTCCTCAGAATTCATTGTAAATGAATAGTGTGGAAAGCAGCTGGCCATATTTGCTTTTTGCACTGTGTCTATGGTGAGTTTTGTTTTCTCCTGCTGCTCCTTGTTTCTTGCTCTCTCCTCTTTCCTGCTGCAGCCTTCACTGCACACTGACTCATATACAGCTCATCTCATCTTATAAGTGCGTTCATGGCTACGATATGGATGTGACGTCACATACAGATCAGAGCCATGACGTCACGATAAGAGTCAGCACGTGCAGCCTCTTTGCGTGTGACGTCACGATACGACATTCTGTGCGCATGCGCCATAGAACGTCTCCTCAGCACGCACGAAGCTGCGTGACGTCACAAGCCTCCCTTCCACCTTCTCTCCTCTCCTCTAAGACAGAGGAACTACAAGCAGAGGATGAACATCTGCAAGGAAAAGTGGAGGAGGAGGAGAGAGAGGAGGAGAGGAGAGGAGGAGAGGGGGAGAGAGAGGAGGAGAGGAGAGGAGAGAGAGGAGGAAGAGGAGAGGAGGAGAGAGAGATGTTTTTTTTTTTTACATTTATCCTTTGATATTGCAATATATTGTTATTAATTGTTAATTATTTGTTTGTTTGTTTTATTGACACAACAAACATTAATTATTTTCTTCCATTTACATGCATGTTCTTTTTAAATATCTATATATTGTAATTTGCTTAATGAATTGTATAGATAGATAGATAGATAGATAGATAGATAGATAGATAGATAGATAGTAACTTTATTGATCCAGAGGGAAATTCAAGTTTCCAGCATCACAGTTCCATAGTGCAAAACATGCTAGTAAAGAGGCAGTAAAAAAGTTAGTAGTGCAAAGTACAAAGTACAAACAAATATACCAGATATAAAAATACAAGGAGATATAGCTCAGGGTAACAGTTGAGATACACGACTATTAAAAAAGTGAATATAGTGCAGAAGAGACTGTTAAAAATGAGTATAGTGCAGGGTAACTCCAGTAGCTAGTCTATGAAAGTGCACTTAATATGTTTTAAGAAATAAAATGTAACACTCTTTCCACAGCAGAACGACTTGCATTATTATCTATTATCTGTCCTACTATTTGTAGTATTTTAGATAAATATCTGTTAATAATTGTTAATGAAACAATTAATAAAGGCTGTAAAAGATGCGTCAGCTAACACAGTAAAAAAAGAGCTAAACAAAGTGTAACAAAATATGAACCATTTAAATAGAAGTAAGTATAAAAATAGGAGCAGTATATACAGTATTGACAATAAACAGACTATTAACACAATTGCACAAGTGTAAAATTATATTGCACAGTGAGAATGAATGAATGAAATTCAACCTAAAAATAGCAGGTTATTGTCAGTTTTTTGGTGTGTAATACATCACTCATTATGCTTAAAAACTAGCTGTTTATTGTTTTGTTTTTTGTTATGTGTTTTTTTTGTTATTTTAACTCTATTCTTTATTTATAATAATAATAATAATAATAATAATAATTATTATTATTATTATTATCTTCATTATTATTATTTCTTTTCTTCATTTTATTTCAATTTTGAATGTTGTTGTTTTCTCTAGTGTACTTAATGAGTTTGTCTATAAGCTCATCTACTTAAAGATTGGTTTATAAACTATTGTAATTACGAACTGTAAATTGCATATATGAAAACAACCTTGAAAAAGGGGAAACAATAAAGTATATATATATATATGTATATATATACATATATATATATATATATATATAAAATATTTGTAGTATTTTAGATGAATATCTGTTGATAATCGTTAATGAATAAATTAATAAAAGCTGTAAAAGATGTTGTCATTATTTGCTCTGATGTTTTTGTTTTTTTCTTCCAGCTTTAACAAACCTGTCGCTGATTGGTCCAAATTTGACATCGATATCATACCGACCAATCAGAACGCCAAAATCTTGTTGGTACATTGAGGTAGATAAAACCTGCACCACAGAACCTGCACGAGAGGACTATTACAAACCGTCCTGCGACCGTAAGTTTGACCGTTAGTCTGACACCAGTATGACCGGAAGCTGTGACGTGCAGGTTTGTATTTTTAACGGTCGTGTCGAACATTCTATATTCAAACATGTAGCTCGAAGCTAGCGAGCTAGCATTGCAGCTAGCAGCATATAGTTTAATGAAGATAACAGCTCATTTATCTCACTTTTCTTCATCTCAGGATTTTGACAGTTTATATTTACATTTATCTGATTTAGTGAGCAGCTGTCTTGTCTCCAGGAGGACAGCGTAGGGGTTGTTTTAGAGAAGCTAAGTTGACCTTTCAGTGGACGAGCTAGCACCTAGCAGCTAGTAGCTAGCAGCTAGTAGCTAGCACCTAGCAGCTGGCACCTAGCAGCTAGCACTTAGCAGCTAGCAGCTAGCACTTAGCAGCTAGCAGCTAGCACTTAGCAGCTAGCAGCTAGCACTTAGCAGCTAGCACTTAGCAGCTAGCAGCTAGCTTAGCCTCTGTAGCACAACAGTAGTGTGACGACGTGATGTGTGAGCAGCTCGTAATGGTGCAGGACGGAGGAGCGTCATCACATCAGGTGAAGCAGATGCGGGTGAACGCAGAGACAATTATAGTTGTAATGATAAGATATAATAGATCAATATGTTTGTTATACATATATTTAATTTTTTAATATTTGCGACAAGTGTCAAATGTGCATGTTGCAGCGCAGATGGATGGAAATATAAGTTGAATGTGAGAAAGCTGGCTCTAATATCTCAGTATGTAACGTTAGGCCCTTGAATGGTTTCGATTCTGTTAATATGATGTCGTGACTGATTCAGTTTTTATTTGTGCAACAGGAACAGAATTGACTTAAACTAATGGAAGGATAACGTGTATAAACATGACCTATAAGGTCGTTGTTTACATTTCCTCTGGTGCCTACAACTGCCTGAAAACTGCAAATAATGGAATAAATTATGTATATAAATAAACAATAACCGGTGCAAAACGAGCAAACCGTTAAATAAACTGATAATTGAAGAAACAATTGTGTAAAACAGATTTTGATGCTATAACAGCTCAGGTGGTCTTGAGGAGGAGTAGGTGGAAGAGCACGACACATGATGGGCCTGCCATTTTGTCTTTAGTTTATGTTTTATGTTTTAATAAGTCCCAAATTGGGAAATTCTTACAGAAGCAGTTTACTCAGGCAATGCACAGGAACAGTAAATATACATATCAACACTAGAGATAAATATCTATAGTATACACAATATAAAGAATATATTTGAATACACTATAAATATACCAGACTACTACAACAAACTTAGAGAATATAAACATAGAATAACAATAACATACTTTATACATTAGCAAAGTGTGCGAGTTAAATTGTTTTAAAATAAAAATTCCATATGTAGGCCCTTGAGTGGTGTTGGATTGGAATGGTTTCGATCCTGTTAATATGATATTATGACTTATTCAGTTTTATTTGTGCAACAGGAACTCACCACAGGATTGACTTAAAATAATGGAAAGATGACATTTATAAACATGAGCTATAAGGTCTTTGTTTACATCCCTTCTTGTGCCTAAAATTGCCTGAAAACTGCCAATAATGGAATAAATTATGCAGCTTAAATAATACAAATAACCGATGCAAACAGTTAAACAAACTGGTAATTGAAGAAACATTTGTGTAAAACAGATTTTGATGGTATAAGAGCTCAGGTGGTTGTGAGGGGGAGCAGGTGGAAGAGCACGACAAGTCTGGCACACATGATGGACCTGCCATTTTGTCTTTTGTTTATGTTTTTACAAGTGTTCAAATAATAAGAGATAGATAGATGTACTTTATTGATCCCAAATTGGAAATTTCTTGTGTTACAGCAGCAGGTTATCTAGGTAATGTACAGGAACAGTAAATATACATATCAACACTAGAGGTGTGTGTGTGTGTGTGTGTGTGTGTGTGTGTGTGTGTGTGTGTGTGTGTGTGTGTGTGTGTGTGTGTGTGTGTGTGGATAGTATGCACAATATAAAGAATATATTAGAATACACTATAAATACACCAGACTACTACAACTAACTTAGAAAATATAAACATAGAATAACAATAACATACTATATACATTAACAAAGTGTGCAAGTTCCAATTTTTGTTTTAAAATAAAAATTAAATGAGGTAGTAAACTGATGTGCAAATTCAAAATGTGCAACATTATTGCAGGAGTAAAACAGAATGGAGAGAGGTTGACACAGAAAGGGAGCTATTTATAGAAAATGCCAATGATTGCAACTGTCACACACGCGTGTGACAGTTGCTAGGTGTGAATGTGTGTAGCAGGTGGTGTACTGTAAGGCAACCATACCAGGGTAAATCAGGTAATCTGTGGACAGATTAGCTGTATTTTGAAACTGTACTCACGGTAGGCATCTAGTAGATAAAAAGAAAACACTTACTGTACATAACAAAGTGCGGGTCCATATGCAGTGCTTTTTGGCTCATTATGTAACCTTGATATGCGTGAGGTACATTAGCATAAGTTAACCAGACAGGACCCAAGGCTTATTCAGCAGCCAAATGCCTGAAGAGATAAAGTACAGTGTGTTCAGCTACTCCCACGACACAGCTGCTCACTCTGATCAGTTTGGGCTTCTTATCATTTAGTCGTTTGAGCTTTTTAGTTTTATGCTACATTTTTATAATGTGTGATTTGTTGTTTACTTTTTTCTTCCAGCAGAAAGAAAAGCTTGTGTGTTCATCTGTCAAACAAAACATGACTTCTACTCTGCACTGACCATTGAAATGGTAAGATGGCGTGATACAATTCTATATATTACTTTAATTTAATGTTGACTTACTATTTTTTTTATTTAAATGCTTAGGAAACAGAGGGTCTTTCTGGTTCATTTATTTATGTTGATCATAACATATTATATACTCTACAATAACTTTGAGTGCTGATGCAATATGTCCAAACAAATAATAAAAATAAACAAAGATTATGAAAAGAATAACGTTGTGTTATGATGTCTAGGATTTAGACCAGTGGTTCTCAACCAGGGGTCCGGGGACAAGTGTTTATGATGGACGTTAATGCGGTGCTTAAATGGCCCTTCAGCTATATTATGTGTGGGTTTGTTAAATGACAATATGTTTTTTATCTATTCAATAGGCGTGACAGCTGTCAGAAGTCCTGTGTGACAGACTTCCTTCAGAGAGCTGGATACAACCTCCACAAAAGATGGAGGACTCTCCTCACTTGTACATCTCTGAATTTGGAGACAATGAGGATATGGAGGAGGAGGAGGATGACGACATTTATGAAGTGGAAACTAACATGGAATCAGACATGACTAAGTCACCGTACCCAGATCTTCATAAACATCCCAACCAGGATACTGAAACAGACTGGAGCTCTTTTCCCTGCCAGCACTGTGAGAGACATTTTACCAGCAAACAAGGCTTAGAACGACACATGCACATCCACGCTTTGGTGAACACCCCGGCACATGCATGCAAAAGCAATAAGAGCAACATGTCTTTTGGTTCAAATGTGGGTCAGTTGCAGCAGGAGAAGATGAAGCCTCTGGATTCAGAAGGCTCAGTCATGCAGCTTCATACTTCATCTCCCACTAGCTCTAATACTTCCTCTTTGTTGGCTGGTGACCACACTGTTCAGCCAGACAAACCGGGAGTATTAGAGGGGCATCATGCTTGCAAGTACTGTGAAAAGATATTCTCTACACACACCAACAAGCGGCGACATGAGCGCAGGATCCATGAGCAACACACGCAAGTCACACCTGTGGAAAAAACCCAGCTGCCCCAAGAGGAACATCTTCAGAGGATATTCAGTGAAACATCACAACAGGAAACAGAGCTTGTTGACAATGCAGCACCTGCAGCTGCTCTGGAGAATGAAGTAAGACACTTCATGCTAGATGTCTCTAGCAATATTTCAGAGAATCTCAGCTTTTATATTGACGGAAAGATAGTGTCAACGAGTACAGTCAGTAGCTGTGAAGGGGCTGAGGTTCATTCTGGGTCTTCGACTTTAGTTGGACTGGACGCCCTGATTCTAGACCCAGCCCAAATCAGCCAGGTTTTAAATACAGAGTCAGTTACAGGCAAAGAGATACCTGGTCAACCACTGGCCAAGAGAAGAACTGCAACACCACCTCTTTTACCGCAAATTAAAACTGAACTGGAGTCCGAGGTGGTTGTGTCTTCTTCCTCATCTTCACTTGTATCTTCCTTAATAGAGAGTCTGCTTCCTCAGAATACCGAGTCTACAGTTGTGCAGAAGGAACGAACTGTGTTTCTGTCTCCGAAGCTGAAGCAGCTCCTGGAGAAGCAGGACGGCCTTAAACCCACACTTGCTCTCATCGCAGACAGCCAGAAGCCTTGTTCACCCGTCTCTCTCTCTGTCCTGCCTGCTGGAACAGAAAGGTTTAAAAGAAGGACTGGGTCTCCACCAAGCTCTCCACTGCAAAACCCAACATCTAAAGAAGAAACAGCAGATAGTGGAGATTGTGATGCTGTAAGCACAGGGCAGATGGAGACCCAATCACCTGAGCACCAAACAGTCAACATGAAGGATGACACAACTCCACCTGTGGAGGAGCCGGCAGTGAAAGAGAGCTGGCCACCCACGACTGGCGGTAATTCTTGTAACCAGCAACCACTAGATCTCTCAAATACAGTCAAATCAAGAAGTGATGTAGCTTTAGCTGATGCCGTGCTGGATTTGAGTTTGCAAAAAAAGACCATATGTGAATCTGAACTGACATTAAATTTAGTTTCACAGGCAGGAAACTCAAATGCATGCATGGTGGAGACGGCCTTAATGAATATTGGTGAGCAAAATATAAGCTTAGGGAATCCTGATACCTCTTTACTCACAGACTTCACCATCCTTACAGGTCCAGATATGATGACCCCAATGGAGCCGATGGCAGAAGGACTTGTTTATGGGCTTGCACTTCCCTCCAATTCTCCTGCCTCCCTAACCCCTGTTGCCTTGCAGCCAGCTTCACCGTGCACTATAGCATTTGCTTCCCCAGCCTCACACACAGTGCTCCCCACTGCTCCTTCATTGATAACAGTTTTGGCACCACCACATATTTCTAACCCTTCGAGCCAACCAATCCAGGTGTTAGCCCCGAATATATCTCCCGAGCCCCTGGTAATCTGCACGGAAAATGCGTTAAATTTTTCAGAGTGTGATTTAACGACTGCATTTGCCGCTACAAATTCTGCGAACCCCGTCACTCTCTCCCAATCCCTCGACCCGACTCTAAATCTACCCGGCCATATGTTTCTCTCTGATCAGATAGCTCTGAATCCGCCAATTGTTGAGTCCACTTCTATGTCAGAAATGCCGTTCACAGCCGGTGTAACTTTAAATGACTCCCTCATCAATTCTTATAACATAACCAGCAACACGGTGTTGATAGAGTGCACAATAGCTCTTGAAGCCCCAGGGAGTATCATCCCTGCTGCGGTTACTTTACCAGAAAACACTGCTGAGCCTCCAGCACCTCCACAGATGGTTGTTAATCGTATAGAGCAGCAACAGATTGTATCAGTGCCCAACCCTCAAACTGTGGACCCCACTATTCTTATGTCCTCCATCGCAGAATCAGTAACTCTATCCACCACCCCAGTGATTTCTGATTGTCCCACTGTGGGTGAATCAAGTCCTGACCCAGAGCTTGTTGTTAATGCAGAGCTGTCGACCATAAAAGAGGAGGAAGCTGCTGACAGTGCCGTTTCCATTCCATCAAAAACCTCTCCGTCTTCTGAAAAACCTGAAGAGGACGAACCCTCAAACAACACGCCGAGTGATGCACAACAGCAGACTTTCACCAAGAATTTCATCTGCAATGTGTGCGATAAGCTTTACCACTCGATGAAAGAGCTGGGCCATCATGTAGGCGACCATGCTGACGAATGGCCCTACAAATGTGAGTTCTGCGTGCTGCTCTTTAGCAAACCCTGCTCTCTGCTTGATCATCGATCGAGCCTCCACGGTGTCGGCAAGACTTATGTTTGCAGTGCATGTACAAAAGAGTTTGTCTACCTTTGTAATCTGAAACAACATCAGGAGGAATTACATCCTGGCCAGCAGTGTACATACACAGAAGAAGAAAAGGGAAAGCTAAGACCTCAGAACTACAATATCACAACAAAAGACAACACAGAGCCCTCGGCGTTGCCCGATACTGCAGATGAACCCGAGGTGAAAAAAGAGGAAGGGGACGAAGATGTGGCTGCTGAAGAACTGTTTACAACAATAAAAATCATGGCCACAGATGGAGCCAAAATCAAAGGGCCTGATGTTCGACTTGGCATTAACCAACATTATCCCAGCTTTAAGCCCCCTCCATTTCCCTACCATAACAGATCCCCCGCTGGCTCAGTGGCATCAGCCACAAACTTCACCACCCACAACATCCCACAAACCTTTACTACGGCTATTCGGTGCACCAAGTGTGGGAAGAGCTTTGATAACATGCCAGAATTACACAAGCACATCCTGGCTTGTGCAAATGCCAGTGATAAAAGGCGATACACGCCCAAAAGGAATCCCATCCCACTGCGCCACTTTGCAAAGACTCAAAATGGAGTTCTTTCAACCACTAATTCTACCAATGGACTGAATGCCTCGAACAGACCCAGCCAGTCAAACAGGTCCAAACCTAACCAAGAATCACCGGTAAATGTGAAGTTCAAGGTGCTGAACAAAAGGAAGAAAAAGTTGGTCCAGAGGGTCATGCCACAGAGGAACAAGTCAGTCCCTTCATCAAATAAAATGTCACCTGCACAGGTGGACGAGCAGCAGGAGATCTTTGTCTGCCCACACTGCAGCAGGGAGTTCACAATGCGCCGCAGCAGAACCAAACACATGGCAGTCTGCCCCAAGAAACCTAAAGAAGTGAAGAAAAGGAAAGAAGGAGGAATCTCTGTGACCAAGGAAAATGATGGACACCTGCATAGAGGGGTTGAAGAGAAACAAGCCTCACCTCAGCATAAAACCAGACTCCAGAGTTCTGCTAAAAGGCCAGCCATCCTACCGGTGCAAACCGTCTTCTCGAACAAGAGAAGTAAAATAATTATAAAAGAGAGCACGCAGCCAAAACGAGAGACGCCCACTCTGAATGAACTTCCCATTGTTCGCACTTTCAACCCCTCTATGCGCCAGTATAGCAGAATGCAGCACAGCGTCAAAGGAATCCCCATTAAGATCACCATAGTGAAACCACAACAGGCTGCACCACAGAAGGATGAGCTGCCTCCCACCCGGAGCCGGGAGGACGCAACCGGAGCCGTCACCAGCAGCTCCGAGCAGAGTCCCACAGCCTGAAGACGACTCAGCAGCCCAGCGGGGATCGGCAGGTAGTTAAAGCAGTTTATTTGCAAAATGATGATGATAAGACATGCACAGTAATTCCTCATTTGTTCAGGTGAGATAGGTACTTATCCATAGTCAGCGGTCCACAGTCAGCACGCCTGTCTGTTTTGGAGAAACAGACAGGTCTTATTGCAAAGTAACAAAGCAATGTACTGCTGTGGATGGGGGCAGCAGCTAAACATATTTTAACCACCTAAAAGAAAGATTCACCTAAAAAAAATCAGTATCAGTTTAAGTGAACGTCATATTTAGAATATTTTCACCGCTTTACCTTGCCGTCAGACAGACCTTTCTGACCGGGAACTGAAGCCGGTGCATCTATCCATGTTCTTGCCAAAGCCACCAGACTAACCGATCGAGGCAGCGGTAGACAAACGACTCAAATTACAGCCTTTACCAACGGGGAACTGAAACTGTTGTATCCATCTATGCTCTCGCCTAAGCCACCAGACTCCATTGAAAGAAACTGTAATTTTACCTCAAAGATCACGGGAGTCGTTTGTCTACCGCTGCCTTGATTGGTTAGTTTGTTTGTGCTATTGTGTGATCAAGGCAGCCGTAGACTAATCAACTGTTCTGCGAGGTAAAATTACTGTTTTTTTCAATGGAGTCTGGTTGCTTTGGCGAGAGCATAGATAACGTCCTGAAACAGACTGTAAAGCTGTCTGACGGTAAGGTAAACTGGCAAAAATATTCTAAATATAGCGTACACTTAAACTGATATTGACTTTTTTAGGTGAGCCTTTCTTTTAGGTGACTAAGATAGGTTTTGCTGCCGGCCCCGTCCACAGCAGTACATCGCTTTGCTTCTGTGCAGTAACTCTTGTCTGCTTCTCCAAACTGAGGTGTGTCGACTGTCATCTACAGTTGGGGATTACAAGCATAAATGCAACAATCAGATGATTGTAAGCAACCTCACGTCCATATTTTTCTCAATATATGTTTTATTTTGTTTTGTTTCCAGGGCCCTGCTGTGTGGAGCTCCTCATACATACTTGTGTCATAGTGATACTAAAGGGACATAACTGCTAATCACACTGTAAACCCCATGGACCCCAGAGTGCATCACACTGTACAATAAATGACTGAGGACGGATAAAACGGACGACTGAGGATACTGCAGTGAGTGAGTGGATGTATTTAACGGAGTATTTCAATGCTTTTGTAGTAGTTTGGAGTTTTGTAGATTTCTCCTTCACTTCACAAACTTTCTGTCAACGGCTTGGATTTGCACTTTGAAGTTAATCTGACTGCTTCATGTCACAAATTGGAAAGGAAGTGGGAGGAATTGAGCTGGAAAGCTGCTCTCATTTCCTACTTGGTTGGGTTATTTAGAAAGGAGAGCAGGTGGCAATCATTCTCAGCATGCATTTGCACTTTTCCTTATCTGTTGTCTGTGGCCTTTTGGTTTTTACTGCATGCTTTGAGCTTGTACTACAGCTACGTTAATTTAGGATGGATTATGTTGATGCAATTAGGCCTTAAACGCTGAATCTGGTGTTGCTCTGTTGGTCTGATTAACAATAACCAGTTCTTCTAAACACAAGGATCACACATTATAGTGTAACATTGGCCACAGGCTACCTATCAAAATTCTTGTTTAGGATTTCAGCAGTGTTGATTTCTATTAGGAAAGTCAGTGTTTTCATTATTGGTGTGAATGTAACATTGGTAGATTTAATGCTACAGCCTTTGCAAATCAAAGTGTATATAATCTGGTTGGCCCAGTTGTTATTTATTTGTATGTTTTGAGAATAATTATCTTTATGTGCCATCAAATGTATAGAAATATGATGAAGAATAAACATAGTTTAGGGTTTCCTACATATGGAACATATTTCGGTGGCCCACCACAAGTCAAAAGTCTGTGTTGAAGTGCAGATTACTTAAAAACAATGCATGGATGTGCATTTATAAAAGGGCTTCCTTATATAGGCTGGTCCCGTATGTTGGATTTTGGAGTTTATAGGTCACCTAGGGCTGTCAAAGTTAACGCAATAATAACACAATAACGCAAATTAATTTTAACGCCACTAATTTCTTTAAGGCATTGATGCAATTTGTGATTTTTAGGTTGTAGCGGACATCATATGAAACTACAAAACCTAATGAATCAATTGGAGCAGCATATTACTCCACTCCCATGTTGATAAGAGTATTAAATACTTGACAAATCTCCCTTTAAGGTTCATTTAGAACAGATAAAAAATGTGATTTAATTATGGACAATCATGTGATTAAATATTTTGACAGCCCTAAGGCCACCACAAATAAATTCTCAACTTCTGGGAAACAGTTTGATGTCCAAACAGAAGTACTATATAATCTGCACAGCTTGGATGCATCGTTGCCACTTTTACAATAATAAGAGTTCAATCCTAAATTGACAGAGCCAGCTCCGGCGCTCGGCCTCGCTGCATTTCTTCCTGAAATCCTGAAATACTTACGGTAGTCCGGTTTCGGCTCGTAGGCTTTATTTTGCACCTGTTTCACAAAATGCTTGTCAGAAATATGATTTTGACTATAAATCTTTCATATTAGAAATACAGTCTGTTTAGGTCTTTGTCATCCGTAGCGTACAGACGTTTGCTTATAATCTGTTGTCAACAGTTTATTGTGTGAAGTGTGTATAATGAACTCCAACATGTATAAATCACAAAATGTAAATGTAAGATCGGTTATGGGGTCATTTCTGCTGGAGCCCTGTAGAGACGTATGGAAATGTTTGTGGCAAGTTGTCACTAATCTCAAAGAGTGTAATGAATTTTATCTGTTTAATTTAAGATCCAGTTCTATACAGGGTAGTTATTATTATGATTGAATTGAGTTATATTCATTTGGGCAAGCTAAAACTTGAGAAAGAGAGTAATGGTACCTCTTATTTTACATTTTTGCCTTTCCAACCCTGGCTGGTAATAATAATAACAGACAGACTGCAACGTGTTGAATGTACAGGGCAGTTTGGGAGACTGTTATTTAACTGTGAAAAGTGCTTGTAGCATTTCAAAGTGTAAATTGAGTCATGTATATTTATTAATAATTTAAAATCATGTAATCGAAATATCCGAAGAGTTCCTCTGTATGATTTGCACTAAAGTTTTTTCAAGCGCGTGTTCAAAATAAATGGAGAATGTGGAGATTGTGTGTGAAACTTTCTTTATTTGAACGTATCCTTCTGCATTATGTGCCTCACTAGAAAGTCATAAAATGTCCAGGAGGTGGCACACTTTCCTCACTTTAACCACTGGATTCAACAGAGAGGGGATTTTGTAATACCACTGCATCTCTTCTGCAGAGAATCCATTGACAGTGACACATGTTTTTTCATCCTATTTTTAAGACATGCTCTCCACCATCAGTATATTAACATTTGGAATTTACATGCAAAGATATCCGGCCTGTGACCTGTTTTCTGGGAAAGCAGCGAATAATTCTGCAGAGAAACTATTAACTGTTAACATTTGTTTGTCCTGTTTTTATCCTTCATATTTAGTATCTACAATTAAAGGTACAACGAAGATCGCAAATGACTGAGGAACAAAGAGACGAACCAAACATCAGAAGATGCAACGATTATGTGTGACACGTTTTACATTTTCTACTCCAATATAAGGGATGAATAAGATTACTCAGCTTTACTGGAGACTAGTAGGTTGGTTGAGCAGTTTAATCCAAAATACCATAACTGCAGCATCAGAATACTTGAACTTTCCTTTTTCCTAATTAACAGCAGCTTAAATGGAAACACAGATGGAAGTTTAATTGTGTTATTTTTCCCTGACCTTTGCAACTCTGAAACCTCAACTGTAAGTTTAATTAACATTAAAGGTCATATTGATGACATTTTTATGTAGATGAATAATTAAAAAAGGTGTCAAATATAAAATAAAAAAAAAAAATATTGTGATTATGAATTGATCATTTTTAAGTTTTCGACGGGTCCAAAATGAATGTTTTGTTTATCTCTGTTGAAAAATATCTGACAGTCGGTTTCCACTTCTAACGAGGCTTGTGAGCCAACAGTACAACAACGTTGGTATCACGTGGTATCGTATCTCTGGGACGTCAGCGATCAAGTTGCCAGTTAGTGTGGAAAAAACGGAACAGCGGGAGACACGCAAAATTCACGAGTGGGATTAATACTTACGGATGTATTTTATGAGGAAGCAACAAAAATGAACTGATAAACATGGAGGTGATGAAGATGCATGTGAAATGAAAAATGGAGTCATAAATCATCAAGTGATTTGATTCATTTAAAAGCTGATTTGACAAAAAAACAGTCGTGATATGATGAAACCCGAGGTCATGTTTCATCATTTATTTCCCCGTTTTACATTCATCATTCTCAACACAAAATTGCCATTTATTACGGAAAGTGGCCTCGAGGATGGAAGTCACAAAAACTAATTGAAGAAAAGGGATGAAAACGCTTGATGAAGAATGTGAATCTGTTTTCCCTTATATCACAACTGTCTTAGTCAAATCAGCTTTTAAATGAATCAAATCACTTGATCATTTATCACTCTAATTTTTCATCTCACATCCATTTTTCCAGCTCTACAATTCTACATTTTCATTTAGCAGACGCTTTCGTCTGAAGCGACATATTTCTGACACAAGCAAGGATCTAGAGGGAACAAGCGTGCCCAGGCTGTTGTGGCTGCGTATGGATCTTCTATCTGCTACTGAGGCTCCTGACGGTGTATTAAATGAATAAAGTGTAAAATAGCCAATATGTCTTGTTTGTTCCTTGTTACTGATAGAGAGTTCAATCATCCAATCCACCAAACAACTCAAAACAAGAGTCAACACCAACAGGAGAATACTCTGTTTACCATTGACGGAGCATTTTGGCGAATTTTTCTTAGGGGCTCCCCACATAATCAGTATGCTGCTCATCCCACAAATGCATGATCCTTACAAGTTGGACATCATTGTGAAGGTAAATAAACAGGATTTCCAACGATGTAAAATACAATGACCATTAGCATTGTAACAACAGAGAAATAATCCACCAAACACAAGTTTCCGAACTTTTTTTTCCCAGTTTATATGCAATAAAACGTATGTGCACTTACTTTAGCTGGAGATCACACAAAGAACCTTCATCCCTGTGAGTCAATAACAGTGACGCACCAAGAAATCTAATCTGCTCGGGCAACAATTTTGTGGGAAAAAGTCTAATTAGTGAAGTTAGCTGTCGGTGGAGGAGAAAGTCGAACTGGTGGAAAAGGGCAGCGAATAACATGAGTGAAAGCAGGGGAGCAGAGTTTGTTGGTAAAAATAAAGAGGCGCTAAGTTTGCTTGAGAAGCTGTACATTAAAACGTGGCAAGAAGTATAGCGGCTGTGTGAAAGCTGCTGTGATGTGAGAAACGTGTGAGGAAAAGATCCAATCAGCTAAACACAGAACACCTGTTTCCACCAGCTGTAATCACACCTCTCATTCAACCAATCCTCATTCAGAAACACTTTATCTCTTTGTTTAGTTAGTCTCAGCAGTGAGTGGCTGAACAAGTTCATATACAACAATACAAGTTATATTAGTTCTATTAGTAAAGAGTCAGAGCTGCAGCTGTAACTCTGCTAGCTTTAATTTTGCTTTAATGTTCAAAAAACACATTATTTTTCTG
>CAKAOH010030289.1:0-24202 GCA_916701665.1 Sebastiscus tertius | reverse complement strand
AGCTGCTTGGCAGTAATGTTAGCTGACCAGACCAAGGTCTCTCCATGAATCAATGCTGATCCTAGTGTTGGCTTTTCCTGCCTCAGCCTCCCGACTGCGGCCAGAGGGAACAGGGGAGACACCGGAGTTTTGGTCGGAGACGATAACGTTTCTCTCTGCGGAGCCCCGTCACTTCACAAGACACGGGAAACCTCTGTTGGTCTGGAGGAGCTGCAGCAGTTATTTCTGACAAACGTCTACTGAACATTCACTAGATATTCTCAGAGCTAAACTAACTCTTCTGCAGTGTGGAGTGAGCAGCATGCACGTGAGGTGGAGTGAAAGAGCGAGAACGAGCGCAGTGTGTGAGTGAAGGCAAGCAGGCAGAGGATCAGAGTACAGCAGAGACTCCGGTCCTGGAGACCAAAGCTACGGTCTCCCCCGCGTCCTCCGACCGCGGCCAACACTGTTTAACAGACGGGTTTCACTAGATACAACCAAGAGGTTTTGGTGAAGCACTGGAGTTTGTGTTGGAGTCTGAGTCTGAACAGCGTAGACACACGGGAGCGCGCATGGGACACTGACCCGGATTTATTTATACGTGTAAGAAGTTACAAACAGTCCCTTTAACCTGCGGTTGTCTTTTCCTAAGTCCTTCTGAATTCTCCGGGTCAAGGAAAAGTGGTTAGGAAAATACATTAGGACGTGATTTTATTTTTACTTTTCAACCACAGCCCTGGTTTTGCTGCCTCTCAGCTTATGATTTTGTATTGTATTGTTTGTAGATCTTTGTTAATAAATCCTATGTATTTGAGTGTTTTAAGGGTGTCTTCTGTGATTGATTTGGGTCAGTGGTGGAGTGTTGTCCGCCCCAATGGGCCTGCCCAAGAGTGGTGTGTAACAGTGCTAATGTGAGAAATGGCACCGCATAAAAAGAGGTTGTGTGTCAAGTCAACTTTCCATCCAGGTTAAAATTGAGCTTTTAATGTGAGTTGCAATAACAGGGGAGGCCAAATCCAATCACACACCCTCAAGCCACAGAATGACACAATTGTTCATATCCACTCAATGGCCATCCCACGTTCGGAGCTAAGCCTCGGCTTCTCCACACTTGAAAAGCTTAGAGCCAGAGAGAGTGTTGGGTCCTCAAAGACCAACAATTATGTGGGTATGAGTTGGGAGGGGGGGTCCTGTTTATTTAGCAGATTGCTGTTTTCAGTAGGCTTGACACCACTTACGCAGAAGTACGGGGGAATAGAGATCTGGGATGAAGATTTGTTGTCTCGCGGTGAGCCTAGTTAATAACTAAAACAACATTTATAGCCTTTTAAAATGAGGAGAGTGAAGCTGCTGACTGTGAGGCTGCACACACTGGTGGAAAAATGCATTGAAAACCATAGAAAGACCAGAAGGGCAATCGGAGAGCGCAGACCGCCGCCAAGACAAATAAGTGGAAAATATAGTGTGTATCCACCCGTGATTCAGATCTGCTCCAACATTGTATGGGTTCTTCATTCACCCATGCTACACCCTTTTGTCAAGTTTCATGAAATTCAGGCCAATCATTTTTACATAATCCTGCTGACAAACAAACCGAACTGGAAACATAACATCCTTGTTGGAAGTAATAAGCAAAGTTATGCTGTAATGGGCTGCTGGAGAAGAATTACGCCAGGGCAGGACTGTCGTCAGACGGGGGCATACGGTAGAGTTGTCCCCGGGCCCAAAGTCAGCAAAATAAAAGTCTGGGTACAGAGAGAACAAGAAAATTAAACGATCAGAGAGGCAATGAACACATTTCTGGAGAAGCAGCAGGTATGACAGGTGAAGCTGAGCGTATAAAGATGAGGAGCTATAGGCAGACTAGCAAATAAAACCCGCAAGCGGGCTCATTTTTAAAGTTGGAGTGAAGATACTGGTATCATATGAAACTGGGGTCGGGTGGAAGAGGGGCCCAATTGGGAAAGTCTGTCCCTTTGCACATAATTCATAACGGCTGGCCTGTGCCCGGGACACACAGGGAATGTAAGGAGCGCGTGGCGGATGCGTGGCGTGGTGGCTGTGTGATTCACGCGTTGGGTGTTCACACCAGCTGCGTGTCTACTGCTGCAGCTGCTGCCGTCAGCTCTTTCTTTCTACATAGAGTTTGCCTTTTAATGGCCATTTCATTTCATTATAAACATCATTTATAGTTATTTTAGACCGAGAAAGGTTAAGAAATGTGTGGTAATTTGAAAATAATAGTTAGAATCCACAATTAAAACTATGTACTATATTCATTCATGGAGCTCTCCAAGTCACTCTATGCTCTAGAACACTGTCTGGCACATATTTCAGAATGAAAGCCTTGTGTTAACAAATGAAGGAATTCTTTTATTCTTTTATTTTGAAATTAAAGCAGGAAGTGTTGATTTAAAAATAAGTCTTTACTTTTTTTTTCCATCTCTGTAACATATACTACAGATTGACATCTTAGTAATCTTGCTGATATGATGTCAATATACTGTCAATAGATCACTTTCACTGTCTGTTGTTGTTGTGAAACGCGCGCGGCACGCGTCAAAAACAGGCGAGACCTCTAATCCCTAGAAGAGACGCAGCTGAGACACGCGTGTGACGTGCATGAGACGTGTTTCTCACGCGGGCAGTGTGGCTGCTCTAACCTGTTAACAAGGACGCCAGAATAAAAAACAACAGGTAACGCAGCCGCCTTGCACTCCTGATGTTCCTGGTGTGTCTCAGGCTTTATCACCGTCATCTGATGCTCAGGAAGAAGAAAAGTATCTAAATTAAGCTGCTGCTTTCATGAATCATTAATAACTTGCTTGAGGTCACTTCTTTTACCTGTGAAACCTCACAGCTTTTCATCATTTAAACAGTGTTCTAAGAATAATTTCTGAAATAGGAATATTTTTTTCAATAAAAGGTATGTTTTCGATTAAACATCAGAGATGAGAACGAGTCTCCATTGTCATTCATCTCGCTGGCCCGATTCTAAGTCCTGCTCACCACGATACCCGCCCCAGTCACCACGGAGGGTCTCAAGAAGCTGATGTAATCATGAGAAAGGTGAGAGGCTTTGTGAGACACGTTTGGCGGATGCATTCACATAGCACTGATCTCATTTAAGTTCTGACCTTTTTAGTGCTTTCGGTGGGATTAAGTGAATTTGTTACTTTGACCTGAGTGGGCGCTGGGATAATGAGTTCGTTTGACCGCAGTTCTAAGACAAACCGATGTGGCCATGAGGTAATGATGAGGCAATGATGAAAGTTATTTCTGGAGTTGTTTTTTTAAAAACCTAGAGAGTGCAGCTCTTGGTAATTGTGATGGGTTTTGCCAGCTTTCCAAACACTTCAATCTGCAGTTTGAACCAATCTAATTGTAACTTAATAGTAAAAGAGATTCATTACCTTTTTAAAATGTAATAAACCCAATTGAAGTCACACAAAAATATGTTATTATATTCTAAATCAAAAGATAGATTGAAATTACATAAAACACATATCATTAACATCCTTTTTCAAATGCCATTAAATACCCAAATATACATTGGTGCCAATGATGCAGATATTATATAAAACTGGAATTACCACCTCGTGGTTGTATGCCTCCGCCAACCAGTCAAGCTGCAGTTTACATCTATGTCTTTCCAAAAATGGCATCATTTCATATATTTGTGTGAAACTGTCATAATTAGCATATGAATTATTGAGTTATGGCCCAAAATGTCTTTTGTAAGGTCACAGTGACCTTTGACCACCAAATTGCAATCAGTTCATCCTTGAGTCCAAGTGGATGATAATGCAGAATTTGAAGAAATTCCCTCAAGGTGTTCTTGAGTTATCGCTTTCATTAGAATGGGACGGACTTAAGGTCACAGTGAACTTGACCTTTGACCAGTTAGCCCTTGAGTTTAAGTAGATGTTTGAATTCCCTCCAGGTGTTTGTGGCAAGTACATTTGTGCCAAATTTGAAGATATTCGATAGAGGTATTCCCAAGATATCAGGACAATGGGCCGAATGTGAGGTCACAGTGACCTAGACCTTTGACAACCAAAATTGAATCAGTTCATCCTTGAGTCCATATGGACGTTTGCATTCCTTCCAGGCATTCATGAGAATGGACCAGACGGACGGACAACCCAAAAACATAATGCCTCCGGTCACGGCTCTTGCCGACGCAGAGTCATAGAAGCTGTTTAGAACGTAATAATATATATATATATATATATATACATATATATATATATATATGTATATATACATTAGTCTCCAGGCTGTGTTTCTACATTTATCTTTCAAGAGCAATCTCACATGCAGCCGCGACAGTACACAGTGCTGTACTCCCATGTAATATAGATATGTCATATTTCTAATATAAACTTGATATAAGATCTTGATAGCCAACTGGAGATATTGGTAATCATTCTTTTTTATTATGGTATCACTGATGCTGATATACAGTTTCTGGCAGCACTGGCGCTTTTCAAGGCTCCTCACCTTGTCCTCGTCATAAAATAAAGCCGACAGGGCGATTACATAGGGGGTCAGCACAAACAGACATGTCAGGACCTGCTGACTGCACACCAGTGACTAAACAATTGACAGGTGCATCTGATAAACAGATGAACATGTCAGACCCTTGTCGCCATGGTGGGATACCACTGATGTACAAATACTGTGGTTTGTTGGCTTCATTCTAATTGCTCTGAAGCACTGCAGAAACATACTAATGTAATTAAAATGTCTCCAGGCTATCAACTATTACACTTCTTATGAAGAAAACACACATAAAACATAGATAAAATAAGTGGGGCTGTCAAAGTTTGACACGTTAGCGCAAACATTTTTTTAACGCCACTAATTTTGCAAAAGCCTTATTAACACAACTTGCAATTTTTAGGGATTTTTATGAAACTAAAAAATCTAAAGAATCCCTCGGTACCAACCATGTCATACTAGCTTGTCGTAAAGGAGGTTAAATAACACTCCAAACTTGCGCTAAACTTAGGGGAGGAAAAACTGGGAGGACCATTTTCAAAGGGGTCCCTTGACCTCTGACCTCCAGATCAGTGGATGTAAATGGGTTCTCTGGGTACCCACGAGTCTCCCCTTTACAGACATGCCCACTTTATGATAATCACATGCAGTTTGGGGCAAGTCATAGTCAAGTCAGCACACTGACACACTGACAGCTGTTGTTGCCTGTTGGGCTGCAGTTTGACATGTTATGATTGGAGCATATTGTTTTATGCTAAGCTAAACTAACTCTTCTGCAGTGTGTAGTGTGCACGCATGCACGTGAGAAGTGGAGCGGTGTGTGAGTGAAGGCAGGCAGAGGAGCAGAGTACAGCAGAGACTTAAGCCCTGGAGACCAAAGCTACGGTCTCCCCTGTGTCTTCTGACCGTGGTCGGGGGGGCTGAAGCAGGATTAGTTGACGCTGTTTTGCAAGACGTGCTTCACCAGATATAACTTTGCGGTTTTGGTGCTTCCATGTACTTTGTGTTGGATCAGCGTAGCCACACGCGAGCACGCATGGGACACCGACCCGCAATGGTTTATTAGAGCGTTAGTGTAAAAAGTTACAAACAGTACCTTTAAGGTACATTTTAAACAGATAAAAAATGTGAGATTCCTTTGCGATTAATCAATTGACAGCTGTAAAATAAGCAATGTGATATTCGTACATTATTCAGCATTGTAGTAAATGTTTCATCACCTATAAAGAGCCTTTTTCACTGCATTCTGACTTGTCATAGCAAGAAACGCACAGGTGGAACTAATAATGCTAATGATGGCTTCGCTCCATTTGGATGTTCCAGTAAGCCATGACAGTGAGCCAGCAGGCACAACACCACCTTGAAACTGGCGCACCTAAATGGGATACAGCTAATAGAAATGTTATTAGTTACACCTGTGCTCTTCATTTTACGACATGTCAAAATGTCTGCTGTGTAAAATATGTATTGTACTTAGTACCCGGCGGTTATTACTTGTAAGTTACCAGACCTGTGTACTTCACTGTTCAAAGACCACAGTGCTGCTTACATGTTTGGTTTTTGAAGTTAATTTTGAAAATGTTCCAGAATGAGAGCTGCAACACCCTGATAAAAGACAAAGTAATACAATGTTAAAATATTATCTGGGATTTTAAAAAAAAGAAAGAAAAAAAATTGTTGAAATGTGTACTGTTTTTAGGTATGTTTTAGTTATCTATCTTGTTAGACGGGAAGTTTTCAGAGAAATTACAATCAATTGGTCCTAATACACACACTTGTGGTATTTAGGAGTATAGTCAAGGGCCTACTTGTGTGACATGTTTTTTGGTAATTCAGGAGCAGAGAGGAGTAATATAATTAACAAAGCATTTAAATAAAGTTATCGAGAAGCACACGGTGCTTGGTGTATGAGGGCACAGCAAGAGGGTTCAAACCCGGCTTTGGGCCCTTCTGGATGGAGTTCGCATGTTCTCCCCGTGTTAGCCTGTGTTTTCTCCGGGTTCCTCCCACAGTCCAAAGACATGCAGGTTATGTTAGGTTAGGTACCCATAGGAATGAATGTGAGCCCTGTGATAGTCTGGCGACCTGTCCAGGGTGTACCCTGCCTTCGCCCAATGTCAGCTGGGATTGACCATGAATAGGATAAGCGGTTACAGATAATGGATGGATGGATAATAAGTACACTCCACTCCTAGAAAACTATATAATTCAGCCCTCTGGCGTAAGCCTGGCGTGTGAATCTCTAGCATAAACTAATATTCATCAGTTTTTCCTAATTTTTTGCCCTGCTTGAGTATTTCTTTCAGTTATTTCTCTCCATTCCTCTCTCTGTCTCTCACTCACTGAAAGTCCTTTCAGACACAAAGCAACAACCTGTTGCGCTCTGAAACCCATTATGCCTGGGATACACAGGGAATGTCAGGAGCGCGTGGTGGCTGCGTGGCGTGGTGGCTACGTGATTCACACCAGCTGCTTGTCAGCTGCGTTTCTGCTGCTGCTGCTGTCAGCCCTTTCTTTCTACATAGAGTTTGACTTTTAACGTTCATTTCATTTAATTATAAATATAATTTATATTTATTTTAGACTGAGAAAGGTTAAGAAAAGTGTGGTAATTAGTAAATAATAGTAATAATCCACAATCAAAACTCTGTACTGTATTCACTCATAGAGCTCTCCAAGTCACTGCATGTTCTACAACACTGCCTGGCACATATTTTAGAATAAAAGCCCTGTGTTAACAAATGAAGGAATTCTGTCCACAGAAAAAAACGCTTGGGGGCTTTTATTTTGAAATGAAAGCAGGAAGTGCTGATTTAAAAATAAGTCTCTACTTTTTTTTCTTCTCCGTAACATATTCTACAGATAGACATTGAAACTGTAGTAATGTAGCTGATATTATGTTAATATACAGTAAATAGATCACCTTCACTGTCTGTTGCTGCTGTGAATCAAAAGTCAAAGTCAAAAGTAGGTAAGACCTCTATTCTCTAGAAGAGATGCAGCTGAGATGCGTGTCTCACGCAGGCAGTGTGGCTGCTCTAACCTGTTAACATGGATGCCAAAATAAAAAACATCAGGTAATGCAGCCGCCACGCGCTGCTGACATTCCTGGTGTGTCCTAGGCTTAAGATAATGGAAAAGAAAAAAGTGTGAAAATGTGTGGGAGAAATTGTGACCCTGGAGGAAACTGGGAGAGGGCGATGAAAAACATCTCCTGGGAAAATTGGGAGGGTTGGCAAGTACGCCTTTAGAATGGATACATTTTAGAAACAAGCTCTTCATCTCTAGCTTTAGAAATATGTATTTCATAAAATTACAGAGCATTTTTATTTCTCAGCATCATTCCTCTCACCAGTATCCCATACTTCACATGCCAAATGGGCAGAATCCATTTTGGCGGCCATTAACAGTAAAACATTTGGGCTCCGTCTGTTGTATCATAATGTTCTGCTTCATCTCTTAATCTTCCAGATATTCAAACTTTTTTGTTAAAGTAGCTGTGACCATGCAGCGGCAAGTGTGAGTCACTGCATTTGTAAACAGGGAGCGAGGGTGTAAAACAGAGGGTTTTTAATGAGCCACAATTCATGAAAAGGGTCTGACACAAATTAAAAATAATGGCAAGATTCGCTCATTCCCTACAGCTGGTTGTACTTGATCAGACCATGCAGAGAGCCAACACACTCAACATGTTCAGCCACGGGAGTTCAATTAATTTCCAAATCCGTTTCATTCGAAGAAGCCTTTAAATTGATTTTCCCTGGACATGCAGCGCCCCAAACGCAACATTTAATGCTCAAGACCCATTACACTCCATTCACTTCCACTGCCTCAGCGTTGTTTAGACACCTGCTGGCAAACAGTGCAAGAGCGAAGCAAAAACTAACAACACAAACCATAGATTTCTTCATTTTCCTCAACTAATGAAGGAGACTCCAACTAATCCAAGGGCATGGAAATTACATTTCCTCCTTGCTTTCAAGTTTTTCATTAAACACTGTAATGCCACAGCAAGCGATTTGTTCCACCACGCAGGCTCTTAGACTGGGGAGAAAGTTTCTAGATGATCTGTTTAATCCCAATTTATTTTTTAAAACTTTTTTGTCTATCATAGAAGTTAAAAGAAAGTATATGTTTTAAATACCCTTTAATAATGAATAAAAACATTCACAGTTTTATATTTTTTTGGTCGAATAAAGCTACATTTTTTTTACATTTTCCGCTCTCACTCACCACTAAAACCATAATAAGACAAAATAGAAATAAATAACTTAATGAGTGCCTGACTAATAATATTGAACTCAATTAGCATTCCAACTAGAAATAAAATAAGAAAACGTAAATAAAACCGATATTTGACGGGTGTATTCCTGATTTAATTAAACCTGAAAGAAAGAAAATAAGTGACATTTACAAGGGAAAGAGTTTTGTTTTGTTGTTGTTTCTCTTTTGGGTGCTAATATTTTTGAAATATGAGAGCATAAATCTGTATCTTTACCTTTCAAACGTAGCTGTCGTCCGTGTCTTGTTTCACCTCTGTTGCCCGATACCCATTTCTTCTGAGTGACTTAGAACTTCTGATACCTGGTCCACATTGATTATTTATTCTTCTCCTAATAACTACTTCTGGTTGTTACATTTGCTTTCGACAACCCGACATTGGCCGACGACCGACCATGCTGTTTAGCTGTAAAATGAGAAAGTTTGTGACCTGGCCGCCATGTTGAAAACAGTCGAGCCAAAACCAAGCACCGCCCACCGGCCGGAGCAAACGTTCTCATTTTACAGCTAAACAGTACACTGCAAGATGTTTCTGAACACATTTGAGTGGAGGAATAGGCATTACATATTACAACACCATCTTAATTCATATATTCATATATATCAGCATTGCCTAGTTTGAGCAGGATTCACGAGCAGTGATTGACACTGCGTTAGAGATTCCTCGGCTCTGATTGGTTATTTTTCTTTGGGCACGGTGGAATCTTGCAGATGTCATTAGGAGCACTAGGAGGACACAGAGGAAAATGACTTTTTCACAGATTATCTGTCTCAGGCACTAATGTCAGGATATAGTGACAGTTTGAACAAATATGGTAAAAAGCTATTTTTATAAAAGTTACCAACTGCAGCTTTAACCTTGGTAAATTGTTGGTGGTTTCATGTTTGCTGAAACTGCAGTAAAAGCCCGTCACGTGCAACTTTCATCGAATCAGTTCACTATGACTGTTTCTTCTTTTACCATCCCTCCATGCAATATTTAAAACTCATCTGCTGTCAGAAAGGCAATTAAATGTCAATAGCTTTATGTATTTTACACACTTAGGAGATAACAGTCGCTAATGTTGTTGACTACAAGGCTGCAGGAAGCTGTAGCTATAGTATATTTACTTGTGCCAGGTTACATTATGGTTCACAATAAGAAGTTTGACCGGGATACAATTTGAAGTGCTAATGGATACGGTATGCTGCTTGCCAGATTTTCAATTGTGCTTTCACCCCCTTTCATCTTCTCTATCTTGTGGCCATTGAATGTGAGACAGAAAAATTGAGTGTAGAAAGAGCAAAGTGTAAGGAGCTGCACGGCTGAATAACTGAAAGCCTCCTTACCCAGTTTAATGATCGCTTCATGGACCACAAAGGACTGGGCATTTTGTGGCCTCACTGCTCTAGGTACATGAATGATGTTCCCTCTGCTACCTTTCCAAGTTTGGTTTAGAGCTCGGGAGCCAACGACGGCCAGGGTCGACTCTCTACTAACGTCACTTGTGCACTCAATCTACTTTGAAGGTAGACACAGTTAATCTACTCAGGTTTCTCCGGAGGAACGACTTGAAACAAAGCATGGCAGAGCTGTACTCTCTCACTCGTCTAGTCTGGAGAGGTCATCCTCTGAATACCACGGGGCAGGCTCCCCACACACACAAATGGGATGAAATTATTGCAATCATACGGCTCTTTTGGACTTTCTAAATGCTATTGGATTGAATAGATCAAATTAGTTTATACAAAGAGTCATTTTGGGGAGTGTGTGATGCTCAGAATACTGAATTCACAATTTGACTTCTTTTCTGACGATTGATGACTGCGAATGATTCTGGAAATTGCAATGTACATGTGACGTTTAAGTAGTAATAGTTTTACTTTGGAGGTGAATTTTTTTATCACTCAAGTTGTCAGAGAGGAAATGTCATATCATTTTGAAAACATTCATATAATGTTGGAATCAATTAGGATCATTCAATATATATATTTTTTCCAATTTCCGTAAGACCTTTGTTATTTTTCATAAGGATCTTTGCAGTAGGATTGAGGTTGATCATTTCACCTGTGAGGCTGTCTTGATCCATTTTGGGTGGGGGAGGAGGGGCCTTCAGGCCTTCAGAGCCTTCGGAACTCGTCTTGGCTCTTGAGGAGTTGTTGCATTTATTCACCGCCAAACAGCCTAAAATGTACATACACTGCACTGCTATGTTCAAAGCTATAACTTTACTGTTAACTTCATATTCACCATCACACACATGCTCTCTCTCTTTCTATCGACACACTTGCTTATCCACACAACCTACACTGAGTTATTCCTTAAAGGAGTTTGCTACTTGTATAACATATACAGTATGAGTTTAAAACAAAACTTGAAACTAAATTTTGGCGAGGAAAACCTCTGACCTCCAGATCAGTGAATGAAATGGGTTCTATGGGTACCCACAAGTCTCCCCTTTACAGACATGCCCACTTTATGATAATCACATGCAGTTTGGGGCAAATCATAGTCAAGTCAGCACACTGACACACCGACAGCTGTTGTTGCCTGTTGGGCTGCAGTTTGCCATGTTATGATTGGAGCATATTGTTTTATGCTAAATGCAGTACCTGTGAGGGTTTCTGGACAATATCTGTCATTGTTTTGTGTTATTAATTGATTTCCAATAATAAATATATACATACATTTGTATAAAGCAGCATATTTGTCCACTCCCATGTTGATAAGAGGATTAAATACTTGACAAATCTCCCTTTAAGGTACATTTTGAACAGATAAAAAATGTGCAATTAATTTGCAATTAATCACGATTAATTATGGACAATCATGCGATTCATTACGATTAAATATTTTAATTTATTAACATCCCTGGTTTGGTGTGTTTTCTGCATGTTCTTAATCCTGAGGGATTTGGTTGACGAGGTCCTATTTATGCACTTTTTTGACATGATAACAGCTTGTGACAATTTTTCCTTTGGAGGATAAATTACAGACTTACATAAATAGCGTACATTTAGCAAAAAAAAAATTCCCAAATTGAAAACCGAATACCTACCCAACGAACGAAGATCTGAATAGTCGAATTCTTAAGCACACTGATCAAATGTCAGCCCTTAGCTGATCTTGAGTAGGTACCCAGCATGTCATCTGACAGCAGCACAGCTATTTGTCAGCACCGAACGCAACACATCCATGTGTCTCCGATCGCCTGCAGTCTGTCTGTGTGACTTCATGATGGGCCATTTCTCCACGTCCATGCCCATAAATGAGTTTGGCATGGGTTTGATTCCCCCCATGGATAGACAGGCAGGGAGCCTGACAGTGGGACCATTGTGATGAATAGCCTTTTAAAACTATGAAGTACAGCGCCGCCATTGTTTTTTTCACCACCTCCTGACTAGCCCCTTCCCCCTCCCTCTTTTCATTCCCTCACCATTGTTTCTGTGTGATGGATTGGTTTTCAGCTGCTGAGCATCAACGCCATTAGCTGCAGGAGCTGTCCGATACTGCCACAGCGGCATATGTGTGGAGACACAGATCAGAGAAGGAACCCGACATTTCCGGGCAATGGGCCTTGGATGCATGCAACACAAAACCAGTAATGGAGGTCTCGGCTCAGACAGCTATTGATGTACCATGGGATTGTATGTCACGGAACAAGCAGACAAACACAAACATGCCCATCAGTGCAGTGTGGTCATGATAAGCAAAAACGATGGGACTTCAAACCGAATCTAAAGGGAATCCACACACCTTATCAAATATATTACCTTTAATTTTAGGTACAATTAGATTAAAACCTAATTTTCAAACAGGATCACACGGTACAAATCATGAGTAACTGCCAGTGTAAATATCACCAACTGTTGACGCACAGTCATATCAAATCTGCCGATGGGCAAGGAGAAGACACTTGACTTTTAAAAGTGTTAAATGTTCCTATGAACAGTAAATTTTGTCATATAATCCTAGTGCTTTCTAATGTTTGCTCATACTAATTATGCAGAGAGGAAAAAAAAAAATATAGTGTGACTAACCCTGTCTATGACAAGCCATGGATGTTGGGCATGATGCCGATTTTACAAGGCAAAATGTAGCATCAAGACACCAGTCGTGTACTGTATGCTGCTAAAAACTCTTACATGGTATACAGTGAGCCAATAGGAAAACCCCAAAACAATGCCAACAACACTAAAGACTAATTAACACCTATAATACTAAACTGAATATTTATGTTTTCTGTGGAGCTCGGTAACATTAAATAAAACAACTTAAACAGCTCTTTTGATTTCATGAGAATTTTAACAGTTTTTGTTCATAAGTCAATTCAGTAACACAAAGAGATGTGAAATAACCACAAAGAGATGCTAAACAATCAAAAGGTGACACAGAATGACTTCAACGCAGCCACATTTGTTTGTAGTTGTTTTGGATGTCTTTCAGTTTGGATGTCTTGCCAATTGTCTCATAATCTGTCCATGCCTCATTGCCTAGTTCACACTAATGCCCGGTTCAGACTACATGATATCAGCCTGATGATAGCCCAACACGGGTGTCATAGGGAATCAGGAACGATAAATGAGTGTCGTGTGCGAAAATCGATCCTCTTATCTCGTGTAGTGTGTCATAGTACAGTAGAACTGGGAGAACCCCTGCAGCACATCTTCAACCGGAGTCTGCAACTGGGGAAGGTGCCCATCCTCTGGAAAACATCCTGCATTGTTCCGGTTCCTAAGAAGAACCGGCCCAACGAGCCCAATGACTTCAGGCCAGTGGCACTCACGTCACACCTGATGAAGACCATGGAGCGGCTCCTCCTCAACCTCCTCAGACCTCCGGTGCAGTATGCTCAGGATCCATTGCAGTTTGCTTACCAGGCGAAGGTCAGGGTGGAGGATGCAGTCCTCTACCTCCGGCACAGTCAGAATCCTGTTTCTTGACTTCTCCAGCGCCTTCAACACCATCCAGCCCCCTTGTACTACAGGACAAGCTGGCCAGGATGCAAGTGGACCCACACCTGGTGACCTGGGTCATGTCAGGTTGGAGGACATCACATCTGACACTGTGGTCAGCAACACTGGTGCTCCACAGGGGACTGTACTGGCCCCCCTTCTCTTCACCCTCTACACGGAGGACTTCAACTACATCTCTGAGTCGTGTCACATTCAGAAGTTCGCCGACGACACGGCCATTATGGGATGTGTTAAGGGTGATCAGGAGGAGGAGTAAAAGGAGCCTGGTGGGGGACTTCGTCGCCTGGTGTCACTCCGACCACCTGCAGCTCAACACCTCAAAAACCAAAGAGATGGTCATAGACTTCAGGAAGTCTAGAACACCCCCACGACCAGTCCAGATCGATGGGGACGAGGTGGAGGTCGTGGGTTCCTACAAGTACCTCGGGCTGCACCTCTACAGGAAGGGCCAAAGCAGACTGTACTTCCTGAGGAGGCTGGGATCATTTAACATCTGCACAAAACTCCTGCGGTTGTTTTACCAATCTGTGGTCGCCAGCATCCTTTTCTACGCTGTGGTTTGCTGGGGGGACAACACAACTAAGAAGGACAAGGCTCGAGGCTGGACAAGCTGATCAGGCGGGCCGGCTCTGTGGTCGGCATGGAGCTTTACTCTCTGGTGACGAAAGAACACTCAACAGACTGCTGGCCATACTGGACAACGCCAGCCATCCTCTGCACGCCGTCATCACCAAACAGAGGAGCTGGTTTAGCGGCAGGCTGCTGCTCCTCAAGTGCTCCACAGACAGACTCAGGAAATCCTTTGTCCCCCAAGCCATGAAACTGTACAACACCTCTCTAGGGAGGGGGGGAGGGACAAAGGAGGACGGTCTGCAGGACAGATAATAATGCACACAGTGCACTTTCATAGACTAAGCTACTGGAGTTACCCTGCACTATACTCACTTTTAACAGTCTCTTCTGCACTATATTCACTTTTTTAATAGTCGTGTATCACAGCTGTTACTCTACTATTCAGTTTTAATCATGTCCTTGTATTTTTATATCTGCTATATTTTTTTGTACTTTGTACTTTGCAGTACTAACTTTTTAACTACCTTTTTACTAACATGTTTTGCACTATGGAACTTTGATGCTGGAAACTTGAATTTCACTCGGGATCAATAAAGTTACCATCTATCTATCTATCTATCTAGTACATGACAACCGACCCCACGTCTGCGATGCCCCATGACACCCCGAGGAAAAGTCTAGCCTGTCAGAATTTTTCGTCTCGACATGCCTAGTGTGACATCTCCAACAACGTGTTCCTTTGCGTTGACCAATCAGGTGCTCTCTCCAGCGCGCAGTCGCAGTCAGGTCACTTGGTAATAAACAAACATGGAGAAAAGGAGGAAGGATGCCGAGTTCACTGCTGTCAGGTGGGACAACGAAACTGACTGAAGTATGGACAGCCCGTGCCATCCTCTCTGTGCCACCTAGGAGCGCATCAACAACCCTTTTTTTATTTCTTTTCTTTTTCTATTTGCAACACAAGACCACCAGCATCACACACAACACTTCTGTTGCCATGATTGACAGTTGCTTCAACCGCCTCCCCGATGACGTCTGAACTCGCGCATGATCGTGGCATACGACGTGCCGTGATTGGTCATGGTCATACGTGTAGTCTTGCCAGTCATCCAACCAAGACCTTGCAAGAGTTTATGGCACTGTGATCGTTAGATCTGACATGGTGACCATCATCAAAGACAAAAATATTGTGTAGTCTGATCCCGGCATAAACGACTTAAGCCCTGATTTTCCATTTGCCGAAAGTTTTTGGAGCTCTCCGACAAAGGCCCCAGATCAGAGGCAAATTGTCGCTCAAGCATTGTGTGAAGCATTCAAAGACGCGAGGCGAGTGGCTCACAGATGAATTGCAGATTTAACCCAGATATATTAAAGTAAATATCTGGACCTGTCAGGGAGCTACATCCAATGAGAGTGCAAGACACAGGTTGAGGGGGAAACCTGGGGGAGGAGTGTTTGCCTGTAACAATAGGAACGTTACTGTATGTGTTGCATTTGCAACACAGATCAAAGTTGTTGTTGCACCTATAGAGGAAACAGGTTATAAATAATAAAGACATGTGGAAACAGGTTATTACGTGCCAATGAGAACACACCCTAACCGTTACATCCCAGTCTCCTGATTAAGGTCATGTTTTCATTTGTTTCCAGTTTTGTTAGTATTTCCTGTTTTATTTTGGTATACTCACCTGCAGTTCCTTCACTTCCTGCCACTGTGTGTTTCCCGCCTATGTGGTGACCTGCCTCACCCCAGTTAGTTTCACCTGGTCCTGAATACCCTCCTCCCTTGTGTATTTAGTCCTGTTCCTGCCCCTTGTCTGTTGCCAGTCTGTTCTTCCGGTCAGCGTTCCAGCTCCTTTGATCCTCATGTGTTCCTCATGTGTTCCTCGTGTGCTTTAAACCCTTGCCTGTTTTGTACCACAATTTTGCCAGGCGTTTCTGGATACCTTTGCCTGTTTTGGACTGATTACCTGTGTACTGAACCATTTTTGCGAGAAAAAATGTTTCATCATACTTGCCTTGCGTTTGAGTCCTGCTTTGGAGTCCTTGTCTGTTGGCCCAGTGAGATACCTAACCATAACCCTTTTTTTTCTTTTTCTTTGTTGTTTTATTGCTGAAAATCAATGCACAAACAACTCTGGGCGCTTGTTTTTGGCGGACATCCATTTTTGGAACAAAAAATCCTGTCTTGCACATGGTATTATGTAATTTATGTCACTTCCTGCTTGTGTTTTTGTGACAAAACGTAGTTTGGAGACCAGACATACTCATTCTGGTGAAAGATCTTGTAGTGTGTCACCCCCTGTAGCAGTTGTCAGTCATTTAATGTGAAAACCACAAGGACTTCAAGACTCCCGTTTACAAGACAGCAAGTTGTGTAGTGTGAACAGTGCAGCGATCTCAAGATTCAAGATGTTTATTGTCACGCGGGTTATACAAGTACAATTGTCTGAAATACTTTTGGCTGGGAAGCTCCATTAAAAATAATAAGTTATATTACAATAATAAAAGGAAATACTTTGTACAAAGGCATATTAACAACATAGACAGTATATACAGTATAAGATATATGATTGAGGTATTGCACTTGTTTATTGCACTTTTTGTGTGAGAAAGTGTCGTATGAATTATCTATTCAAAAGTCTGATGGCCTGGGGGAAAAAAACTGTTCCTCAGTCTGCTGGTGTGAGTCTTGGGGGTCCTGTATTTTCTACCAGAGGGCAGGAGGGAGAACAGGCTGTTGTGGGGGTGTGTCATGTCCTTAATGATGATGAGATGTTCAGGGAGAGGTGGTTGTTCTGACACCACTGTTCCAGGGTATTCACCTCCTCCCTGTAGGTCGTCTCGTCGCCATGGGAGATCAACCCCACAACTGCTGTGTCGCCGAAATCTTCACGATGATGTTTGAAGCTCTTGTTGCCACACAGTCGTGGGTGTAGAGGTAGTACAGGAGGGGGCTGAGAACACAGCCCTGTGGCGCTCCCTTGCTGAGAGTCAGTGAAGTGGAGGTGAGGTTGTCTATTCTCACCACCTGGGGGCATTCCGTCAGAAAGTCCAGGATCCAGTCACACAGTGGTGTGTTCAGGCCCAGATCCTTTTGCTTACTGACGAGCCTGGAGGGCACTATGGTGTTGAAAGCTGAGCTGTAATCCACGAACAGCATCCTCACATAGGTGTCCCTTCATTCCAGGTGGGAGAGAGCAGTGTGTAGGACGTGGGCGATGGCGTCCTCTGTGCCTCTGTTCGGGCGGTATGCAAATTGCAGGGGATCGAGTGTGGGGGGAAGCATGGGGCAGATGAGGGATTTAATCAGCTTCTCAAAACACTTGCTGGCTATGGGGTGAGGGCAATGGGGGTGAGGGCTATGGGGCGCCAGTCATTTAAGCTGGTCACTTTCTGGTGTTTGGGGATGGGGATAATGATCTGACGACTTTGAATGTTGTGTAATGTGAACTTGACTTAAGAGATATACAAAAAACTGTCATAAACTTTACACCTTACACCTGCATTAATATGATTTGATGTCACTTCAGATCTCTTTCCAGGTGTACAACACAACTGACTAAGTTAGTGCTTTAACTTTGGCAGGAACTTGATATAAACTGCTAGCCATTAAGGACATTTTCATCCAGCTAGCTTCATACCGTAGCTGTTTACACATCACAAGTGCATCTCTGTATGCCCTGCCAATATTGTTGTAGATTGGACATCATTTCAGTACCTTAAAACAATAACATGTAAACAGTTATGCAATCATATATTATTATATATATATTAATTATATGATACTTGTTATGTGTATCACTTTTTGTGAACCCTGTAGGTTGTGAATACTGTTTTCCTATTGAATGATAGAGAGCATCATGTAGTGAGAAAAAATATATATTACAGATAAATAAAGGGAAGTTGCCCTTGGAAAATGTTTTCCCACAATTAACACAAAATATTAAACACCAGAATAATTACCAAAGCAGAAGAAATGTGCAGTCTGGCTTTTGCCTCAACTGCTTGTGTTTGTCTGATTGAGTATCGCCACAGTTCACTCTCTGCTAACACTAAAAGCTTTGCATGCTCTGAACAACAATCAATACTTTTGAAAATGAGAACTAGAAAGAATGTTGCAGGGATCCTTCTCGCTCGACTCTTTCTGTCTATTCCCTCTTGTTGGAGCACTTTTTTTTCCCAACAACCAAAGTTCTGTTAATGACTCGCTGATTGGCAGGATGCCAGATAGCTACCAGATGATGGGAAAGGATCTCTGTAATGGGCATGAGGTGGAAATTTATGGTATCAATGCTTTACCCTAGGGATGCACCGATACCAGTATCGGGTATCTGGTCCGATACTGTGCTCATGTACATGGACTTGTACTCGCAAAATGGCTCCGATACAACGGCACCAATACCACTTTACAGCAGCATGATGTTAACCTATCATCACTATCTTTCGGGTCCTCACGCTCCACCTCCCCGACGGTGCGGGGGAGACGGGCCGGTGGTGCACCCGACCCCGCTGGGCCGGGATCCCACCTCAGCCAGCGAACGCCGGCCCTCACTTTCATTGCGCCCCTGGGTCTCGCTTGCACCCTCTGACTAGTGCGTGCGTTAAACTCCTTGGTCTGTGTTTCAAGACGGGTTGGGTGGGTTGCAAACATTGCTACAGACCTCTGGTGCCTTTTACATGGGCCACGGCACAACACGGTTGGGGTGCACTGAGGACAGTCCACCCCAGTCGACAGTCGCACCAGGAGCAGGGAGCCCCGTCACGGTTACGCCGAGGTCCGGGCGGGGAGCGCTGGCTGTTAACGAGGGTCTCTTGGCACAGAGAAGTACTCGTATCGGTACTCGGTATCGGCGAGTACCCAAATGTAAGTACTTGTACTTGTACTCGATCTGAAAAAAGTGGTATGGGTGCATCCCTACTTTACCCCAAAGTAAAATGTAGGCATCATATAGACCTGTCCAAGGTTGTCATAGAAATTACAGTTTATGTTGGAGTTGAACTGCAGGGGTTTCATTGGTATGCTTCTTAAAAGTCAAAGTGCTCAAAAGTGTCTTAACAAAGAGCAATAGAAAGTTATGACGTCACGGCCAGGCCTCTGTTTAACTTGCTTCTGTAACTCAATGCAATCTCTCATTCAATTCTGTCTAATGAGAAGCTACATATTTATTTGGTTTCAGTACCACAGTTGGCCACTGGGACTAATTACAAAAACATTAATTTCTTGACATATATTTGGTGTACCCAAAGATCCTGGAGGAAAACTTGGAAAATGTTATTTTGTTTTTTTTTAGCTATCACAGCCACAAGCTAATGGTCAAATGTGGTTTAATATAATGGGCGAGGTTAGCTAATGAGTGGCCCCAAATTGGACACAATTACATATGCTACATATTATTTATTTGGTATCAGTACCATGGTTGGCCACTGGGACAAATTAGGAAAAAAAAGACATATTTGGCATACCCAAAGACCGAGGATGAAAACATGGAAAATGTGTGTTTATTTCACTGTGTCTTTAAAGGCAGAAAGAGAAAAATTTTCCTTAAAAACAATGTATCGTATCGTAGTAAAATAATCTTTCTAAATCATCACTTATGACTCCCCAATTATTTATTTATTTGACAATATTAGATACTAGCTATGTGCAGATTCAGATAATTAAACTGAAGTATATTTTTGGCATCATTGGGCAAAAATTCCATAACAACCTTTCAGCATATTGTAATTCAAGTGTTCTGAGAGAAAACTAGACTTCTGCTCCTCCTCATGGCTCTGTTTTCAGACTTTAAAAAATCTAGCCCACTTTGACCAATCACAGGTCATTTCATTGAGAGAGCGTTCCTATTGGCTGTGCTCTGGTCATGTGACCGGAACTTGGTGTTCCTTCAACAGATTTCACAATGTCTGCCGCGCCACAAACTGTCTCATTTTACAGCTAAACCGTGCACTACAAGATGATTCTGAAAACATTTGAGGAGAGAAATAGGCATTAACGTAACAGAATATTGATTCATAATAGATCAGCGCTGCCTCGTTTGACCGTTTGGTCAGAGTTTGCGAGTGATTGACAGCCGGCTCTCATAGACGGCAGATGGACAGCAGACATCAGATCAGATCAGTGGATTCCTTAGGATTACTAGTTTCATATGATACAATTGTGTTAATGTGTTAAAGAAATTAGTGGCATTAAAACAATTTTGCGCTAACGCGTTATTATTACTTTAACTTTGACAGCCCTAGTAAAAACGTAGCAACCAGGTACCAGATCGTGAGCACGCATCCAAGAGGAAGCTAGGAAAATGCCGGACACAACGTCGAAAAGACGCAAATATAGCGAGGCGAAACGCCAAGCGACAAAGCTCGTTACAAAAAGTGAATCTGGGGTTGGCCTTCACTCGCTGGCGAGCACCCTAACTTTAACCGTGGTCAGAGGACATTGGCTTCTGGTGTTGGTTGAATATTGTGTTTACAAACCGCCACCAACAAATCCCACTCATTCTGCCTTTTAGGCATATCTCTCAGAAACTATGAATACATCTACAGTATGTTGTCTGTGTCAGAGGTTCTCAATCTTTTTTCAGCCGAAGAGTCCTTACAAGATACAAGACAGCGAATATACCGGGGACCCCCTCATGTACGTCCCTTGGAATAGTTTGATGCAGACTATTTTTTACACTTCTATTGTCTTAGTTGTGTGAAAGAACAACACAAGAGAAATGTAATAAAAAGATATGATACATGTATTGAACATATTTGCAGATTCTAAGAGTTATAGATTCGTTAGAATAGAACGTAATCTATGAACTATTCTACCAACCCAGTCGTCAGAAAAAAGGTTGGCATTGTACGTTTCGGTAAACCACAGGATACATTGAAGGTGTGTTCCTGGACCAAAAAAAGTTTCATAAATATGTTTCATATCAGCCTTGTATCATGCTTGCAGAAATGCACAATGCCACGTGGTTAACGTTATGAAACGATTGGTTAGGTCTAGGCAACAACTACTTGGTTAAGGTTAGAAAAAACATCATGGTTTGTGTTAAAATAACAACATAACGTAACAACATAACGTAACAAAGTAATGTAACAACGTAAAATAACAACGTTACTATTGTAAATAAATAACTACCGCGGTTAGCCTTTCTTAAGTAACGTTATGTAACGCTGCGTAAAGCAACGCTGCATACACACACTGCGTAAAACAACACTGCGCAAAACAACGCTGCGTTAAAGACTTCATGTTACAAGTCTGCAAATTTTATGGTAATTAGGAGATAATTAGCAAGTAACCTATTGGAAATTTCTTTGGAATTACTGCCAAATTAGCCCAATATTTACCTCAAAATTGGTCAAAAATTACTTTATTATAAACATGATTTAACAATGTATATATAAAAATAATAATATGCTAAAGGAGCATATACTGGTTAAAATAGGGCCCTTAGGCTTGAGAGGCGGCTGTTCGCTGCTCTTCATCGGTGGTGGAAAACCAAAACTAATAGAAGACACTTCTGATCAGGCACAAATCTCACCATTGTGACAACACAAATGTAACCTGGTAGCTGATGTCATGATTCAGGGAGTTTTTTAAAGAAATTTCAATTAAGTTATTTGCTAATTATTATCTATTTATCAGTAGACATGGAAATAAAGCAGATCAACTAACTTTGTATTCTTTTCTTGGAAATGAATTAAATAAATTACCAGCTATTGGGAAATACCGTAATATAATTATTAAATCATGTTTATTATAAAGTAGTTTTTCAATCAATTTATAGGTAAATATTTATAGGGGGTTTATAGGGGTAATTCAGCAGTAATTCCAAAAAAAATTCAAATAGGTTACTTGCTAATTACCACCTAATTACCATGAAATGTGCGGACCTGTAAAATGAAGTGTTACCGAAGTCTTCTGTAAAAATGAATGAATGATGAATTTGAGAGTCACTGGTCTATGTACAGTATGTGCCAACATCACACTCACACTCTGCCTGGCTCAAAGCTGAATCGGATCTGGCCCTCAGGGTCACCGGCTCTCCACACCCACCTCTAAACTCCTGTCTCGTTAAACATTAATGGCCGATATGAAACTGGATTCCTCTTGGTCCGAACGGGAGGTAACTGCATTGGCAGAGCAATATGATAGCATAATCAGAGGTAGACAGCTCCCAGGCCCTGACAGCTAGCTAGCTGGCTACGCCACCGGAGCTGTAGAGACAGACGCCTGGAACTAAAATGAAGGACAGAGGTGGGGGGGGCGAGGCGTCCGCATCTGTATATGTGTGATTGAGAGTGTGTGGTTGTGTGTCAGCGCTGGTGGGGTAGAGATAAGGCCTTAGGGATGGGGCGAGATCTGGGATAAAGAGTGGAATGTCAGTGAGAAAAGGAGGAAAAAAACATGAGGAAAGAGAAGGTGAATATCAGAGTCAGAGACACTAAGACGGTTCGTAGAGGGAAAGAGGAGAAGAAAAAGGCGGCATGGTGGGAGTCCAGATATCCATCCACCTATTTTAAGTCTTTTTAGAAGGTAATGGAGAGTCACCGCACTCCAGCATACTGATTAGAATAGAAAAACTCAGGATATTTCCCCCACACATTTGCCTGTCTCTTACTATTAATGGAAACTCAAAATTGCTCCCAATGCGGCCACGGTTCAATGGGCTGCATCACCTTATCTGATGTAATTTTTATGAGAGTCTGTCTTGAATCCCCTTATGTAGACCTCACACTGTCTCTCCTACAAGGACGTTAATGGGAAGTTGATGTGCTTGTTAGCAAATAAAAACTGGCAGTGGCAAGCTGTCAGTTAGAGCTGTTGTTGTGTACTTCTGTTGTTGTCAACCAACACGGAACGCCAGCTCTCGTTGAACGTATCCCTAATGCCTGGGAGTGTAGCGCGGAGCCCGTCGAGCATGTCTTTCACTTCCTCCTGCCTTCTTTCGCAATATTCTCTGCTTCCAGTCAGTACATGACCTGCTCTAAAACAGATGGTGGAAAGGAGTTTAGGGAGAAATAAGTTACAAGGACGTTGTTTGTGAATTTCAGGGCTGAGAACAAAAAAAAAAAATGCCAGGGGGACGTTACATCACGGGAGGAGTGGAAGAAGGGAAGGAAAGGAGGGGGGATGGATGCTCCCCCGGCACACAACATCTGTTAGCGTGGTGTCTTTGAGCGGCGAGTCTCAGGTGCATCAGCAAACAGAAACTATGTTTTCCACTAAAACAGAAACTGATCATTTATTTTATTTTGCTGTTTGACACAACACATTGTCCTTTCATTCATATTGGTTTTGGCATCCTGGTAAATGAGGTGTAAAGTTTGTCTTTTAATTGGGACATCAGAGCTTTAAAGGGACTGTTTGTAACTTCTTACACGTATAAATCATTGCAGGTCGGTGTTCCAGGCGCGCTCGCGTGTGTCTACGCTGTTCAGACTCAGACTCCAACACAAACTACAGTGAAGCACCAAAACCTCTTGGTTGTATCTAGTGAAGCCCGTCTGTTAAACAGTGTTGGCCGCTGCTGTTCTCTGCTCCTCTGCTTGCCTTCACTCACACACTGCAGAAGAGTTAGTTTAGCTCTGAGAATATCTAGTGAATGTTCAGTGGACGTTTGTGCAGAAATAACTGCTGCAGCTCCTCCAGACCAACAGAGGTTTCCCGTGTCTTGTGAAGTGACGGGGCTCCGCAGAGAGAAACGTTATCGTCTCCGACCAAAACTCCGGTGTCTCCCCTGTTCCCTCCGGCCGCGGTCGGGAGGCTGAGGCAGGAAAAGCCAACACTAGGATCAGCATTGATTCATGGAGAGACCTTGGTCTGGTCAGCTAACATTACTGCCAAGCAGCTGAAATATAGAGTGATATTGTGCTTTTAGCTGATGTGTGTCGCCTCACTGTTTTGAGCGATGCT
>CAKAOH010030281.1:0-11784 GCA_916701665.1 Sebastiscus tertius | reverse complement strand
CACACACACACACACACACACACACACACAAACATAATTTGCATTATTTATTGGATCATTATGCATACATATACTTCATGTAGCCTGGCTTATGAACAAGAAAAAGCATTTAACTTTTTTATTTTAATTTGATTTATGTCTGCTGTCATGTTTCAGAGCTAAACACACAAACAAAACAGCTGCCTGCCTTCACTAACGCTATGTCATCCTTTCTTCGTCTTTTCCCGCAGCCACAACTTTTTTTTCAGACATCCAACATTTCTGCCATTCTTCACTTGACAACAGATTATGTCACACATGATCCTCTATCTTCATTGGCTAGACAAAGCAGGGTAAAGCTAGCTACGAATTGCGCTCATAAGCTAACTCGTATTAGCAGTACAGTGAAAACACAGACACACTTTTCAGGGGGAAAGATCGTCGCCCGAGCGCAACTAAAGTGTTCTTACTGCTTTATCTCATCAAAGGCATTAGTCAGTAGTAATTCAACATGTAAACGTCCATACATATAGATGAAATTTGACACATAGATACTTGGATATGTATAAATTGATTCTACTTACATTTCAGTTGGGATCTCGGAAGGAAATGACCGCAAAAAGACCGGAAAATGCGTCATACCGGATAAGTCCGGTTTAGGACAATAGCGGCGAGCAACGTCCGGTTTAGGAAACGGTGACGCTAACTCAGTATTTACGTTCTGCATCAACTCTGTAAACCATAAACATACACTCTGTTTTACGTTTGTCTTTACAGGTCCATCTGTGAGAAATGACCGACAGAGTCATCCCAGAGGAGAGCAGATAGCTGTGAGCAGACAGTTCTATTTAATGGAAATACAGAGCTAACCCGTTAGCATGTAGCTACATGCTAACGGGTTAGCTCCATGCTACCGCTATGTGACGGTGTGTAAACACAGCGACCATCAGGGTGGAAAATAGAAGATGTGAAACAGTAGTCAGTTCAGTATTTCTGGTAAAAGACACCTGATAAATGTAGTAAAGTAACCAGAGTAATGGTTATTAGTAGGAGCTGTCTCTGTGTTACCATGACTACAGACCACCGGAGCTAGTTTATCATAGTTTACCAGAGCTGAAGACTTTCTCCTGTACCATGTCAACATAACTGCAGGTGGGATGATTAAAAATGCTGTTTATAATTAATATTGTCATCTGTCTACTCAAATAAAGTTTGACTGTGAAACAGAAATGTGTTGTGTTGCTTACAGTCACTATTTACTACCTGTACTCTTCTACATGCATGACATCAAATATGTATAATATATAAATATTATCTGTCTAAACAGTGTAATTACATAAAGCCTTTGTGAAAGAACATGTTATATTTAGATGATGGGTGTACAGGAGCAGACTTTGCTCATATTTACGAGGTGGACTGAGAGTCAGGCTGTGGGCGGGGTCACCTCTCTGAAGGTTCTGCTTCTGGTTCTCTACGTTCCACCAGGAAACCCTTACATGGCTTGCAATTCTCTAATGACGTCAGAAGAGAAGGAAAATCTGCAAAGTGATTTTCAACACCCATTTCCGGACAAGGAGCAGGAGAAAAAGAGAGACAATGGTCTTTTATGATACTATGGTGACCTGTAGACACACTGGGGACAGATAGTGATGTTTGAAAGACATGGAAAAGTGCATTTTGCATCATAGGTGACCTTTAAAATCCTTGAGATTGGCATTCGATCAAACCCAATTCTTGATACTGTGTTTGATACAATATTGAAAATAAGTAAGTAGAGGTGACAGTCCCATGCATTTTTTAAATGCAAGGCTTGTTTCAGTCTCAATGCCCAGAAAAATTTGCAAATTTGGCGTGAATATCATTACATGCAGCGATGGTGGTATAGTGGTGAGCATAGCTGCCTTCCAAGCAGTTGACCTGGGTTCGATTCCCAGCCATCGCAGTCCTTTTCTTCTTCCACTGACAGTATACTGTTGCTTGGTATTGTTGTTAGAAAGTAAGCAGTAAAGCTAAAGCTGGGGACACACCAAGCCAACATCAAAGAACTATCGACAACGGAGGCCGCCTGTTGCGTCGCCTCGCGTCACCTTTGTTTTGGCCGACAAGTTGCATTTGAACACACCGCAAAGACTACAGCCGACGGCCAGTTAGCAGGTACGTTCTGTGCCTGCCTGAAATGAAATAACTCTCCCTACCAGCAGGTCGCGGTAGTGTGTACTTGTCATTCAAAAAGGGAAACCAGAAGACTGAGGATGGTGGATATACAAGCCGTTATTATGATACGGACATGAAACAAAGCAGTTGCCGACCACATAGCTTTATTCCAGACGGCCATGTCGTTGTGAAAATATCCGTGTATTGGAATGATCAGATGAGATCAAGAAGAAAAATGGGAAGAGCCCTCTGTGTTTTTCCTCTTGACATTACTCGTTGGCTTGCTCCGTATGCAACTTTGATATGAGAGAAGAAGACAATCAAGAGCAGAGGTGTTGTGGCTTAGTGGTTAAAGCACCTGTCTTATAAACGGGAGATCTTGGGTGCAAATCCCAACAGTGCCTCACAGTTAACATGCATCCTCAGAGATCTGACAGCTTTAAGTACACACTCAAGACGCAATAGCTGCATCCCAAAGCTCTTAATTGCATCACCATTTCCCTCACTTGTGTCTTTTCCTTGCGTCTTAGTCCCTTCTACCAGGGAAGCATGGAGAGACGCAAGGAAATCATGCGAGGAGAGAGAAAATGAGGAAATACATTTTAAGAGACATGAGACGGTCATTTCCTCTGAAGCGTCACGTGAAGCGACGTCCATTTCTGATGACAGCAGCAGCTGATCACAGCTGGATCAGCTGTCAGTCGGCTTTAACAGCTGTTTGTTGTCTGAACTGACCTAATACTAATAAAGACAAGTGCTCTTTATATTATTTATTCATTATTAGCGCCTGTAGTTATTGATATTCTGATTGTGAGTTAATTATTTAATAACTCAGAATATGACTATGGTGTTTTTTGAACACTGGATATTATTTATTAGGCTAAAGGGAAAATGGAAATGATGTAACTCATATCAAACCCGACGTTCAGGAATGATCAGCCTCATGTGACTGAATGGAAATGAGGATAAATGATGTAAAAGGTATTGTTGCTGACAGACTCTTCTCTCTGACTTTAATAGAATCATTAATAAAAGTTAACGGGGGAAATAACAGATCACGAAAAGAAAAAACATTCCAATAAATGCAGAAAATTATTTTAACTCTGTTTGTCAGGTTTTATAAAGCCCTCTCAGTGTCAGGCTGCTTCACTGACAGTGTGTGAAGGAGAGATACATCAGGTCCTTCTGCTGCTGTTCAGAGCTTCAGTTAACACAGATTATAACTAGATGGTGAATCAGAAGACAACTAAAATATAAAACCTTTAATCTGTGATCTGTTTCCACTCCGGTATAAAACTACAGTGATGTTGAGAGGTAAAGTTATCAGATCAGTCTGATCGGCAGCAGCGTCCAATCAGTAACTGATATCCAATAAGGGGGCGTGTCGGTCGGTAAAAGACTTCCGTGGAGGATACACTGGTGTATCCTCGCTCATCGCTCCTCTGGCAAGCCTCCTCGATCCTCGCTCCTCGCTCCTCGCTCCTCAATGCACAAATAAGAGCTTTGGGACGGTCTTCAAAATGGCGCACCAGAACAACTTCCGGTTCAAGCGAGGATCGAGGAGCGAGGAAATGAAAATTAAGAGCTTTGGCACGCACCCATTGAGATCGGATCTTTCAGACCACATTCAGAGGTGGTCTGGTGCACATATGACCACATTCTTTTAGCAGTGTGTACGTGAATGCGTCCTGGGCCATATTAAGAACCGCCTACTCAACTGATGTCCAGCTGGGATCCGCGGGATCACCAATCTCCTCAGGTGAATAAACAGACAGAGACGGTTGTCAGCATGGAAACAGCCTCTGTGCTCTACTGTATCCTGTCGGTACAACTGTATTTTATTAAAATAGATCTTGTTTATAGGCTACATATCGACAGACTATCAGACTACAGACAGGAAGTGCATTATTATCATACTGTCGGAGATGTGTCGCTGTTTTTGTTCCGCTGCTTTGCGCTGAGCTGACACTCGACCGCCCGCCTGTTCTCTGTCCTCCCCAGCTCTCTGAAGCTCTGTACCCCGCTGTTGTTTGGCAAAAGCAGCGGGGCCGGCGGCGCGGAGGTCCCCGGGGACCACCGGTACAGTACCCTTTTATTTTGATGTTAATACAATGTACCAGAATTCACGAATATGTAGGATATTACTACTGACATTTATGTAATATTACATCACAACGGCTGCTGTATTAGCCGTGTGTTTACTACATGTTTATTTGCATACAGAGCGAGGAAGTGAGATCGGATCACAAGTGGTCACTGAAAACGCATGTGGAGACGCATTCTAATGCCAGGTGTGAACAGACGTACTTAAAGCTGTCCACTTGTGATCCGATCACTGAGGACGCATGTTAATACCAGGTCTGAACAGGGCCTTTGTGTACTGGAACAGGATATTCTTGAAGAGATTCAAGACATGATGTGACATTGTCCTGGAAAAACATTGTATCATTTGTGTGGAAATGAAAGGAAACAATGGAAGATAGAACGGAATGAACACCAACAAGAGGCGGTGGTGTAGTACTATAGTCTGGTGACCTGTCCAGGGTGTACCCCGCCTTCACATAATGTCAGCTGGGATCTGCTCCAGCCCCTACGCGACCCTGATTAGGATAAGCAGGTACAGATAATGGATGGATGGAAGTTTATCTCTACCAGCTCTATATCAAAGGTTTAATCCAGGCAGGAAAACTACATGGTTAAGTTAAGAGAGAGACTGTAGTTCTGGTTAAATGTTGACTGTTGGAGTAAAGAAACAGACAGAATTGAAGAAGCTATCAGTGAGTTTCTAAGTGTTTTAAATCCGGTACTGTTTACATCCATGTTTACTAGCCCGCTGTCTTCATGCAATGGGGAGCTGCAGCTGTAGGAGGTGCTGTGGCTTAGTTGGTTAAAGTGCCTGTCTTGTAAACAGGAGATCCTGGGTTCAAATCCCAGCAGTGCCTTTTGGTTGCAGAGATTGTCCCTCTCTTTGGACTAAATGCATTTCATATGAACTACCCAATACAAGTTTGTTTTATCTCTGACCACAGTCAGCATCGCATGCACCTGAAACCACACCCAACAGTGATGTCACAGGGTCTCAGCGTACACCTGTACATCACTGCAGCATGGTGACAAGTTAAAGGTGCCCTGTTTAGTTTTCTTATAAAGAAACAAATTTCATGTTTAAATCATAGAACTAGAATAGAAGTAGAATGCACATCAAACTGTTTTCCATGTTCATTGAAGTACTGCAGGAGGTGCTCTGACTTAGTTGGTTAAAGTGCCTGTCTAGTAAACAGGAGATCCTGGGTTCAAATCCCAGCAGTGCCTGGTTGTTGTAAAAATGAGCTCTTAAATGAAGTCTGTCATGTTTATCTCTGCCACCTCAATATCAAGGGTTTAGTTTAGGCTGGAAAACTTAGTAGTTAAGTTTAGAGTAATACTGTAGTTCTGTTTAAAGTTGACAGCTCCTGTGTTGAACTCTTTTTTACATTTTGGATATGAATGCCGCTTTGATTTGAGAGAAGAAGACAGCAAAAACAGTGGTGCTGTAGCTTAGTGGCTATAGCGCTTGTCTCGTATACAGGAGATCTTGGGTTCAAATCCCAGCAGTGCCTCACACAGGACAGCAGTCTATGGACTTTAAAAGTAGAAGATATGATGTGCCTTTTTTCTGGAAAAACATTGTCTCATTTTGAAACAATGGAAGAGAGAACAGAATGAACACCAACAAGAGGAGGTGCGTTAGTACTATAGTCTGGAAGTTATGGTTTGAGAGGGAAGGGGGATTCTGCTCCTGTGTATTTGCTGTGGAGCAGAAGGTCATGGCTTCGATTCCCACATGAGGCAAGGATGGAGAAATGTATCAAGGTAATGGATAAATGGTAAAGGAAGGCGGGGTACACCCTGGACAGATCGGCAGACTATCACAGGGCGGACACTAGAAACAGACAACCATTCACACTCACATTCACACCTACAGGTTCATTCCATATCTCTGTGTATTCCCTGTATACACTGGAACAGTGCCACCTGTCCATTGACATGCCAAAAACAGGGATGAAGCAGTCCTCGTTAGTATAGTGGACAGTATCTCCGCTTGTCACGCGAAAGACCACGCTTCAATTCCCCGACGGGGAGGTTAGAGTTTTCTACCAGCTGCTTATTATTCACCAACAAAGACAAAAGTTGTAAAGCAACAGCAGTTGTTACTTCACAGCAGAATGGAGAATTCACAATTAGTCCATGAAATGTGATATTCATACCATATGTTGATTTCCGGGAGGCTACTGAGAAGGACTTTCCTTTGGCATCGTTGAAGTTCTGACCCTGACTGAGGATATTGTTGAGTGGTGGAAAGGGGATCAGAAAATCAGGTTGAAATTTGTGCAGTGCAAACTAGCTATAAGGAGAACTGAAAAGATCAAGCACTGATAGCGCAAGGCAAAGAATGCACCAACTATCACAAAGGCAAGAAAAGCAAGTGGACGTTTAACTGAACAAGTACGTTACATTGATATGCCCTGTTCTTCTCAGCAATTGGGAAAGTTCAGAACATTTTTGGAAATTGGTATTAACCATTGTTTTACAGGTTGTCGTGGCCGAGTGGTTAAGGCGATGGACTTGAAATCCATGGGGGTCTCCAATGATACGTGGATACTAGGTGCAACTTAGAAAAAAACATCAGTATCAAAGTGATTCTTTGACAGTAATTGTTGATTGAGTAGACTAGATTGTGTGTAGGCCTTCAATCAAACCCAATTCTTGATACTGTGTTTGATACAATATTGAAAATAAGTAAGTAGAGCTGACAGTCCCATGTATTTTTTAAATGCAGGGCTCGCTTCAGTCTCAATGCCCAGAAAAATTGGCAAATATGGTGTGAAGACTTTTTTTGCGCAGCGATGGTGGTATAGTGGTGAGCATAGCTGCCTTCCAAGCAGCTGCCCTGGGTACGCTTCCCAGCCATCGCAGTCCTTCTCTTCTTCTACTGACAAACGGATAAATGGTAAAGGATTGGGCGAAGGCGGGGTACACCCTGGACAGATCGGCAGACTATCAAAGAGCTGACACTAGAGACAGACAACCATTCACACTCACATTCACACCTACGGGCTCATTCCATATCTCTGTATATTCCCTGTATACACTGGAAGAGCGCCACCTGTCCGTTGATATGCCACAATTAGGGATGAAGCAGTCCTCGTTAGTTAGTGGACAGTATCAAATCTCAGCAGTGCCTGGTTGTTGCAGAAATGAGCTCTTAGATTAAGTCTGTCATGTTTATCTCTGCTACCTCTATATCAAGGGTTTAGTTTAGGCAGGAAAACTAGTTAAGTTTAGAGAAAGACTGGTTCTGGTTAAAGTTGACTTTTGTGATGAGGAAATAGACAGCTCAGAATGCACCAACCAAGGGGAGCGGAAAATCAGGGCGAAATTTGTGCAGTGCAAACTAGCTATAAGGAGAACTGAAAAGATCAAGCACTGATAGCGCAAAGCAAAGAATGCACTGACTATCACAAAGACAAGAAAACCAAATGGACGTTTAACTGAACAAGTACGTTACATTGATATGCCCTGTTCTTCTCAGCAATTGGGAAAGTTCAGAAGATTTTTGGAAATTGGTATTTGCGGTTGTTTTACAGGTTGTCGTGGCCGAGTGGTTAAGGCGATATTGTCATGCGGCGGAAAGGGGAGCGGAACATCACTTTGAAATTTGTGCAGGGAGAACTGAAAAGATCAAGCACTGATAGCGCAAGAAAATCCGCAATAATGTGCAAGTTGGGCAATTGGGGAAACTGCAATTGCAAATTGGTGATTTCGTTCCTCAAATTGGTGTATTTGTGTTCCCAAAAAAGACAAGCTCTGTAAGAGTGCTATTGTGAAGTGTGCTATACATTATGTCTACCCGTCATCATCCTCCTCCTCCTCCTCCTACTCCTCCTAATCATCAGGAATTCTGCTACTCTATCTCATCATCATCATCATTATCATCATCATCACCATCATCACAGCTCCATCTGGACACATTGTCCACATTGTCTAAACTGAACTCCTTTCACTGTTTTCATCTTGAAAACAGTTCATTGTTGTGTTTCTGTACTTTAAAGTACTTATTTGGTTGAATAATGACCTCTGTATTCATGTCCTATGATACATTGAACTTGTGGTTCCATGATCACATACTGGAGGTAAACCAATAACCAGTCAGTTTTTGTAAAGATGAACAACTTTATTTAGAAAAAACACACACAAACACAGCAAACCAAAATCCAACATAAATATATATAAATATATATATATATATTTATATTATATACACACACACATACACACATATACACACATAGGAGTCTATCTCTTTCTCTTCCTCCTCCTCCTGTAGGATTTTAAAAGTGCTGCTGTTGTGATGCCCCCTCTCTTCTCTGTCAGCCACTGCTCCACAGTCCTGCCCTTTAGGTCTGACGCCGCGCAGAACGTCTCCCTGGTCTTTCTGTAGAGACTGTGGCCAGTGGCTTTCGCCCTGTGTTGGCCACACTGGCGGCAGGTCCTCTGTTTCGGGGGCGGCAAAGGGCCTTCCCGCATGGCCTTCCACTTCTTCTCCAGCCTCCAGATGGTGGTCCTAGGGATGCAGGTCTTCATCCACTGCTTCAGAGTTATTCGTCCTGCTGCCGCCACCTTGCAGAACTGATGACCTCTGAAGATGTAGAATCCCCTGTGACCTGCAAGACCACCACACATGGGGCAAGAGGCTGCTGGCTGGACTACAGAGTCCTCCTCAGAGCTGCTAGTGGGCTGGGCTACAGAGGGTTTGAGGAGACACACACACAACGAGCAGTCACTAACAAAGGAAAGAAAGAAAGAAAGAAATCAATCAATCGGAGGCGGCGGCAGAAATGGCAGGGGTGGAGGCATCGGAGGCATCGGAGGCATCGTAGGAGGCGGCAGAAATGGCAGGGGTGGTGGTGCTGGTGATGGCAGCAAGGGCAGCAACGCAGGCAGCGGTGGCTTCGCTGGCAGCGGTGGCCGCGTCAGCAGCCCTCTGCTCCGCCATCCACTGCTCCGCAGTCGTGCCCTCGCCCTCATTTGAAATGGTACAGAACCGTTTGCCATTTCGGCTTGTGTGGCCGTACTTAAATGTCTTAGGCATGCCACACTGCTGGCAGGTATAAGTCTTTCTTTCATGAAATGGCCAGCCCTTCTTCTTGGCCTCTGCCTCTGCCAATGCTGTTTGTTTTCTACACCACTTTGTGGTCCTAGGTATTTTATGCCCATCCCTCTTCTTCATCTCACGGAAGAAGTCCTCCACGGAGCGGCCCTTGACTTTAGAGAAGAAGTCTCTGCCCTTATAGGTTGTGTGCCCAAACTCGCGCCGTTCGGGCCTACCGCATTCAGAGCAGGGGTAAGACTTAGGAGGTTTCCTCATCGCTTTGATCTCCTTACCCCTGCTCTTGGCTCTAGCCACTGCCTCAGCCCTTTTCTTCCTCCTGTATGCCGTGGACCTCGGCACCACCTCCCCCTGGCCCACAGGAGGGTAGTCCTCAACGTGCTTCATGGTGCTGGGCTGCTTTTTTCTGTCTGCATGAACACAATGAAGAAATGGATGCATCAGAGGAAACATCAGAGGAGACAGCAGAGGACACAGCAGAGGAGACAGCATTTCATTGACAGTTCTTCAACATGAAGAAATAAAACCACTCACTTTTTTGTCTCTTCTGCTTATTCACGCTGTGCTCAGCAGTCTGCGTGGGGAACACATGGAGATGAAGAGTTGGGTTAGTCTGATCTGTAGAGTGGTGAAATGCAGTAGTGATCAGCCCAATAAGTAATAGTACAACTCTACCTTTTGACGCCTTACAGCACGGCTGGTACCAGCTCGGTCCACATCAGTCCGCTGAGAGTCAGTGTTACTGTGGTTACTTTGCTGTGCATGGTGAAGTTTAGCTGTGTAGAACACATCAGTGTATTAAAGCTATAAAATAATATTAACCCTACCTTTTCACTTTTGACTACAGGGCTCAAAGCAGTCTGGCAGGGTCCAGGGTCCGATTCCAAGTCTGAACAAGGTAGTGCCTTTCCCCTCTTTGCCCTCCTCGTTGCCTTTGACGTCCTCGTCGCCTTTGACGTCCTCACAGGTGAATCCTCTGAGCTCTGTATCAGCAGGGAGAGAGAGATGGTCATTAGAAGTCAGATTACTTTGAGCTTTATAACGATGGAATCAGAAGATAGAAACATAAGCATTAACTCTACCTTTTCTCTTTCCACAGCATGGCTGGGATCAGGATCCTACAGGAGATCACATCACACAATTAAACTGAATTGGATCCAACCAGCAGCGCTGTGCATGTCAACACCAGACACCAGACAACATTACTACAGAAGAGCCAACGCTATGAGGGTTAATGCGTGCCTCCTCCTCCGTCCTCCATACGTCTTGATATGCGCCTTCAGCGACTCCAGAGCATCAACACATTGTTTTCCAGTCGCTGCCGCTCTTCATTTTCAAACTGGATCTTTTGCCTTGAAGTGAAAAATAGCTACAAGGTAAAAAAAAAATGACGATCAGTGCCAAGATCAAGCTGCGTAGTTGTCCCTCCATTGTTGCGTTCTGAAAGTCTGCTCTTCTTTGTTTACTTCCGGGAGTTTTCCAGCATGGGCATTCTGACCAATCAGAGAGCAGTTTCTTTGCGCACCAAAACAAGCGAACCGAGACCTCCTTGACGGGGCGGTCTCAGTTCAGTTCGTTTGTGGTGAGAACATGATCTGACCTCGATCTGGCCCAACTGGAGAAAGCATTGCGCCTTTTTGGATTAAACCAGCTCCGGTAGCGAGAAGTGCTGTGCATGTCGACACCAGACAACATTACTACAGTAGAGCCAATGCTTGCCTTCGCTATTCACATCAGTACTAAACAGGTGTAACGTCAGGCTGTGTTGAAGACCACGGGCATTACTGATGGATCTAAGGAAATATTTTCGGCCAAAGAGCATTTCCCAGTTTATGAGGGTTAATGCACGCCTCCTCCTCCTCCGTCCTCCGTACGTCTTGATATGCGTCCTCGGCGACTCCAGCCGCTATCGCTCCTCATTTTCAACCTGGATCTTTTGCCTTGAAGTGAAAAATAGCTACGAAGTAAAAAAAAAAAAGACAATCAGGGCCGAGATCAAGCCGTGTAGTTGTCCCTCCATTGTTGCGTTCTGGAAGTCTGCTCTTCTTTGTTTACTTCCGGGAGTTTTCCAGCATGGACATTCTGACCAATCAGAGAGCAGCTTCTTTGCGCACCAAAAGTTTGGTCCGCTTGAAAATGCTGCGGTGTGAACACAAACCAAACTCGAGGCAATATGCAACATTGTAACAATTTGGTCCCTGATTCAGACCAGAGCAAACCAACTACAGGTGTGAAAACGCCCTTAGATCCTCTAGTTCTCCAGAAGTCAACACGGGATCCACAGACTGATGGAAGATGTTGACAAGATCAAATGAGATGAATTCAGTTGAAAAGAGGTTTTACCTGTTGTCCTTTATCTGAAGATGGAGAAGAGTCTGTCCTGGTGGTCTTCATGGTGGTGTTGTTGTCTCCTCCTTTGATCCTGGTAGCTGGATACAGTTGACAGTGAGACAAAGCTCTGAGTTTCACACCTTTATCATTGACCAGCTACACACTCCCAG